>JAOEHV020445647.1:0-10275 GCA_025447995.2 Isaurus tuberculatus | reverse complement strand
ATGTGATAATTCTTAATGCTCTTTTCTGAAGTTTCAGTAAGGGTGTAAGGGTTGTTGCATAAGTGTTGCCCCAGACAGTTTAAGCATATAACTTTCGGATTTTACAAGGAATAATATCGGAAACGATATATAGATATCTGATTCGAGTTAGCAGAAGAAAAAAGGATAACTAGCTATTGACCCGTAATAGCTGGAAATCTGCCCCACACTCGAAAGGATAATTATTTGGAACCGCTATTTTCAGCGGAAATATAAAAAAATGACACTTTCCCAAACGAAGTTAAATTTTAAATATGGTGCACGGATATCGACAAGGTTTAAGCGGTTTTGTGTTCCACCGTCTTCACCGACTAAACTCCTTTTTGCGTTCGGTAAGCTCTTAACATCAGTTTTGGCAAAACTTCCGCACTACCCCCGACACTTATTTCTGCACACGTCTATTCAGTTTGAGTGAATTGTCAACACGTAGTTGCGAGTAGATGTTTCGATCGTTAATGCTATTTTAACAGTTAGGATTATATATAGGAACATTGCATTTTAAAAATACAAGTTAAGGTTTTAATAAAGAATATATTTATCTGCAGTAGTGAAACTGGCTTTTTCTAAAACATCAGAATGACGCGTTCAAAAGTAGCCCCAGAAACGTTGCATTTTCGAAAATTAAGAGTAATGTAGCGAACATGGTGCAAAACTTATTTCGCGTGTGAAAAAAACGCCATTTTGTGTGTATTTGTATAACTTGCCAAGGTAATAATTCAATTTATCATTTTGAGTATTGTGAACGAATGCTTACCGAAAAAGTGTTAACCCAAAGCAAAGCGGAAATTCGCGGGCTTGACATTTTAAAGTTTGCACCTGTACTCAGTCTCGGTGGTATTCCCTTTTAGTTCCACTTCGATCATTTGAATTTGAAATTTTTTCCACAGAAATTTTTAATAAAACATTATTATATGGCTAGATAGTTTCCTGCAATCTGATTGGCTGCTGGGAGGGCGAGATTTCCCTGTAATGACCGGTCATTATGAGATTTTTCTTTTAATTTTCTTTTTTTGTTTTGACATTTATTTTTGACTGTTCATTTTTGAAGAAATCATCTTTGCCTGTTTTTCGTGACGACTGCCGATTCAGCTGAATGAACATCGTTTGAAATGAGTGCGCGTGCGCAAGCCGATATTGAAATTAATTTCCGGTGTTTTTTTCTTTCTTCCGAAAATAGGCTAAAGGCCATATAATAAATAACTTATTAACCTTGTCCGTTCGGTCAATACAGGGAAATCTCAGACCGAGCGATAGCGAGGTCATTACAACAAGGCCTCGGTCTGAGATTTCCCTGTAATGACCTCACTCTCGGTTAATAAGTAGTGTGTAATAAACGAAAGAGTTTCTCAAACTGCTACTTCGAACCAATCAAAACTCTAGAAAAATGTTATATTTACTCAAAACTTAACTCTTCATTTTTTTCTTTGTTTTTCTATTTATAATATTTGGTTTTTTTATCTTTGATCCACTTTTCTGATACATAATTATTTACTTAACATGGAATGGGCACCTGACTAGATTAGCTTCTTTATAGTTATTTCGGGTGTCAAACCACTATAATTCTGTTTTACTTTAACATTTATTTGATTCGTATTGTACTATGAAGATTGTGGAAATAAACGATTTTGTTGTTGTTGTTGTTCAGTTAAAGCTTCGCCTTTATGAAGTAGGCTGTAAACACAACACAGATTTTAACTCAAGTTGACGGAAAATCAAGACTAACATGGTTGGCATTCTTTGAAAAATGGGCAAATGACATAGCATGTAATCTATTGTGTTTCCCAAAGGTAGATCAGTATTCTTTTTTTCACCCTTATTATCTCAACAAACATTACATTAGCATAAAGGTAACAAGGTTACGACCACATACATAAAAAGCATTGAGAGCCAGTTGCATTTACAAGCTTGAGGTGATTTGTAATTAGAACTACCTTATTATAGGAAATTAACGCTCCATGAAATTAAGGTATTGGAAATTAACGCGAATTTAACGGAAAACGACTTCCGAATAACGAAAATTAACGCGAAAGAGGAGGTAGAGTTTCGCAATGAAGGAAATTAACGCGATTAAGACACAGTTGGAGCAATGCGAGAAGTCTGGCGATTTTGAAAGAGAGAACAGAGGAAATCTCATATTCTGTCGAGAAAGACTATGTTGACAATTTGAAATCTATCTTGGCCAAAATCAAAGGAGAAGATATTGACATCACTTCTGACAGCGACAGCGATGAAGATGAACTCGAAATATTGTAAACCTTCACCTTAGATTTTGTGAAAGATGAAAAATAAAGGGTAAACGGAAAGAAAGAAAGTTTGAAGTTAATGTTTTGTAAGTGTCAAGACTGTCTGGACAGGTTCCAAAAATGGGGTTAAAATATTGGAAAGTAAGAGCGCGGAAATTAACGCTGCACTTAATTAACGTCGCGGAAATTAACGCTCAACAAAATTAACGCGAACTTTAACGATTCGCGTTAATTTCATGGAGCGTTAATTTCCTGTAATAAGGTATATCAAGTATCGTTTAGTGAGGTAGATCAGAACTCGGTGTTACTTGATTTTGAATGTTTATAAACACAATATTTTTTATACCCCAGAAAAATACTTGTTCTGTGAAACATTTGCATACATGATATACAAACAAGGCTTTTTGACCAAAAAATTTTAGCGGCCATGGCTGCTACGGCCGATAAGGTTCCTACGCCACTGGTAATGAGACTTTGTTGTTGTTTTGCGCACAAATATCCAATATACATTTTGAGTGAGGTAAGAGTGAAAGCCGTCTATTTTTTTTTCTTCCCCTCCAACACACAGCTCCCTCGACCACAAGTCTCTTAATAGCTTGCTTGTCAAACACGCCGAAGATTGAAGTTAAAAGCAATAGATTCAGTAAATAAAAAGGAGTGACGGAATTGTTTCGGGACACTTAATGGTCTTAAAAACTTCTCCCGTCCAGTCATCGAAAAATACGGTCACGTAAGTGTTGAACTGTAAATATCGGCTGAATGCCAGATGAGCTGTTTGTAACCTTTGACAAGAACTTAAAATAATTTTTTTCAAATATTCATAAATATATAACGATTTGAGAGAATTTACAATCATCAAGGTTACGTTCAAAGTTGAACTATGTTTTCAGTATTACTCATATATCCGTTGTTATACGTCTCATATTCTTCAACCTATATATCACTAGCCTGCGTAACTGGCGGTCTTGTGAACGAGTACAAACGAAAAGACTGGGGAGAGAATAAAAAAGTTACTTGGGGGTGGAGGGGGGGTAGGGGAAATTCCTTCGCCTTCCCTCTCCACCCCCATCCCCCCAGTAACTTTTTTTATATTTTTCCCAGACGTTTTGTTTTTACTCGTTCAACATGGCGACCAGAAACAATAGACTCTCGGATTTTCTACTTTTTTCGCCCTCTCACAAGACCGCCAGCTACGCAGGCAGCCTAATGTATCACAGGAAAGGTTATAAAATTCTCTAAATGCTGGTACAACTCGTTTTTTTAAATCTTTTTTTTTAAAGCGAGAACGACTTTGCTGTTTTAGACTGAATGGTTTTCCTTTACGGAGCTCCAACCTACCGATGATTTAATTTTTGGAAGTTTTTTTATCAGTTTTTATTTCAGCACAGCTCGATTGCCATAAAAAAAACGTGTCAGGGATTTTTATATCAAAACGTCAATAGCCTTTTAGAGCTTTTTCAAGAAATTTTTACTGTTCAGAGATTTTATGTGGAGAAAAGACTTTGTAGAAAAAAAAATCGCTGAATTTTCAAATTTTCTGACATGTTTTTGGAGTTCGTTATATAAACTATCACTGACCCAATTTTTATTACGATAGGATAATAGCTGATCGAGTTCAAAGTTTTTTTTTTATAGTCTTATAGACTGTTCTAATGTCACGCCGCCCATTACGTTGGGCAGTACGTCTCCGCCCCTTAAGCTCCAATCCAATGAAAGCTATGGAAATAGAGACAAGTTTTCTTCCGGTTTGTGTTACAGCCGTTTTCATTCACACGTGCGTTTCCGGCAGTTTGTTTCCGACGTCGTTTTTGGTACCCTGGGTGCCAGAGGTCTGCTTGTTCCATAAAGCGAGCGAACTGTACGTTTCGCTCGCTTCGTACTATCCGCTCGCTTTATGGAGCGAGTAGACCTTTGGCACCCAGAGTAAGTTTTTGGTGGAGGTCAATCAAACCTTTTTTCACTCAGATCTTGTCGGCAACTGCTTTAAAAGAAATGCTTTTAACCGACGTCCACCAAAAACTCAAAACTATTTCAGTAAGCAAACTGCAGCACCGCACGTGTAAACGAAAACGGTTGCAAATGAACCAGATTTAACATGGCGCTCGAACGTTTCTAAGTGTTTTTCTTTGTTGGAAAATTTCAACTTGTTTGGTTTGTACCTTCAACCAGAAATCTTTCCCTACAAAACAAAAAGGAACGGTTGCATTGTACGCGATTCATAAAAGTGTACAGTTAGAACAACGACTAGGGGAAAATGCAATTTAATAAGTCAAGATGTAAGACAACAGTAAAATTTTTTCGTTTGAAAGGTATATTTGGGGAAAAGCTATTTCCATCAAAAAATAAAATTCGTCAACTTCGAGCATTTCAAACTGTACTGTCACCTTACATGAGACTGGTACGAAAAGCTTGAATGTCGGACCGTAAACTTCCCTTGTTGGGTTACCTGTGTATCTTCTAGGACCATTTAGCTGACCAAAAATAATGCGGACTTGAAATTTACAGACCGGTATGAAAAAAATTTGCGTTTACATGAGGACATCTTGAATTCGAAATTCGTTCGTGTCGGTCTATCAACCGGCATGAACTCGTGCCGGTCTGGCTTCTTTCTCCGATCGGTCTCATGTAAACGTGAATAAAGAAACATATGGCTACCGATATGAACTCAGACCGGTCCGAGTTCGTGCCGGTCTCATGTAAACAGCGCCATAGATGTAAATTGCTCGACTGGCCTAAGCTCTCCTTACGTCGTGACTATCTTAGCTTGATAGAATGCTACAAAATAGTCTTCGGAATCAGTGAGAATATAAATTTTATCGACTATTTCGAATTCCCAAATTTTCTAGTACTAGATCAAATCATAGCTTCAAATTGTACGTTAAATCAGCAAGAGTCGACTGTTATAAGCACTCCTTTTCATTAGAATTATTAAACTGTGGAACAATCTTCCAAAATATTGGTGCGTTTAAGAAAAGCCTGAAACTACACCTTAATATCTGAATTATTAAACAATCAAAACAAAGTTTTAATTAAATTTTAGCCATTTTAACTAATTTTATATTTTAAATTTATTATATAGAGTGTTTTCACATGACGTCATAGCGGCCATATTGGTGTACCCTCAACAAAAGAATTCTGATGATTTCTTTTGTTCGGGACACCAACATGGCCGCCCTGTCTATTGTAACCTGTGTTTCTTGGGATTGAGTGCAAACGCTCTATTCTATTTCAATTGAAGTGGATAGTGGCAGAAATTGAAAGAGAATAAGTGTTAAGTATATACCAGCAAGGCAACTGATCTATAGAAATTTCCTTTCAAGACAAAAGAAAGATTTGTAAGAAAAAAAAGTTGCAATTCATTGTTTTTGAAAATCAATTTTTTGATTGTATTTTATGCTCTGAATGTAAAAATAAAGCTTCCTTACCTTTAAATACTTTTAAACCAAATTCTGTTACCTTCTTGGTGTTTTGAGAAATGGCATTTTCTGTCATTTTTTCAATATCGTTATTCGAAACGAACGCGAAGCAACTACTTCTGTCTGCCATTTTGTTTCGGTGTCATTATCTACTATTTCGGAGGTAAATATTGTCTCACATCTACTATTTCTAAACCAATCAAATCGCGCGTTGCCGAGCTGGTATATACTAATATTTATTATTGTCTAGTGCTGTGCTGGGTTAAAGTTGAAAAGAAGATGAACATTTCTTGTAATTGACTCTTGTTAGTACCATTGTCTGCTACTTGTCAGGGGGGAAGTGAAAAGAAGACGAACACTCTTATAGTATATGACTTTTTTAAATTATAAAATAAACATAGAGAAAAGTATTTTGAGTAGGTGTTCAAAGGTGTTCACCTTCTAAGTACGATGCTAAATTCTGTGACTGACCCCTACAGGCAGGAAATTCTGTAAAACTGAATTAGTGTAACGAGTGCAAGTGCTAGCTGGAGTTTAGCCAGTCTAAATTCAATTTAGGTAAGGGCGGATCTTTGCTTCCGCGGACAGTGTTCTTGGGCTTAACGAATTTCGAGAGACCGCTATTCCTTCCAACCTTACGAGCAACTTTTTTGGGCTGGGAAGGAACGAGAAACCTGGAGCGGCCACCGAACCCATTAAAGGCTGTCCGATATACAAAAGAGTCACTGTCGTCAGCTGGTCGCTTGAGTGATTGAGCTAGGTGTGGCCGCGGAGGGCGCATCACTGGCGGTCTTGAGCTGACAGTTTTCACAATTGGAATACCAAGCCTGTATGTAAAAATTAACATAATAAAAAGGGTTTAAAAAGAGAGAATTAGCACGCCTTAGGTAAACGACAGCCAAGCGTTGCTAATTCTCTGACTTGTTGTTTGTGGCTTATGGTTGAAATTAACACGAGAGCTCTCGTGGTACCATTCACAAAAAGTTCTATAAGTTTAAGGCAACGTCTTTCTTATTCCTAAATGGGTACGAAGATTCATTGACACTGTACGTTTCTTGGGAACTTTTTCATTTTATTTATCTTTAGTCAACCGCCTCTTTACGTGAAGTACCTTACATTCAACTTCGGACCAGCGAAATGCGTCATTATGTCTAACTAAAATGAAGCGTATTCTTACACGTTGTTACAAAGCTATTACATGTACAGTATGTGAATGAGACAACAGAGTCAACAAGAGTCGATTCTTAACACAGGGGTTAGTTCAATATGGATTATTTGAATTTCCAAAACTTTTAAAGAGTTTTCAAAGCCCTTCAATTTGAATTTCCAAAACTTTCTGTATCGATTAAGCTTTTTTAGTTAATACATGGAAGAACCGCGTTATACTCGCTATATATTCATTTTTCAATGCATTTTACGTAATAAAGATGTCACAGCTACCCTTTGACTTTGTGTTTACAATTAACGTCTGCGAGTGGAGAAGCAGGATAGTTATTTCTTGAACACTTTTAATACAGCTGCAAGTTGTTTTATACAACTGTCTACAGACTCAGAGGCGGGAGCAGCAAATATTCGATGGGGGGAGGGGGGAGCGGGAAAAATCTTAAAGGCCGAAGGGACGAGAAACCTAGGGAATCCGTTCCATTCAACGGAAAGTGAATTTTTTTTTTGTCTTGAGAGTACTTTCTTTAAAATGAAATAGAACCAATTCAAAATTCTGCCTCTAAATGTTGCAGTTTTAACTTCAATTTTTCTCTTTGTCCTTGCCGCCCTCTGCCGCCGCCACTGAGCCTAAACATCGATTTGTTCCCAGATCAAACTATTAAACAGATAAAGCCCGACATTTCATAGCTTATCAATACAAAACTCAATTTTCCAGAAGTTTTCCAGTTCATGGAAAATTCATTTTCTATTTCCAAAACCCCTACGAGCGTTGTTAACAGCTCAAAGTACTTACTCCTCGGCAAGTATTTCCTCTTCTGACTTTTCCTTTAGAACACGAGCTGTAGGCGTGTTGACGATGTGAGGTGAATTCTCCTCCTCTTCTTTCTCCTCCTGCCCTTCTTCGGGGGGAGTCAGTCGTGGTCGTTTGAGCTCTAAAGGTGCAGGGCTAAACGAACAAACAGAAGCGTTTTGCAATACAATTATTAGGAAACCTTATGCAGGGGCTTTATTAGAAGCCGGGACCCGGGTACTAGTACCGTCTACTGTGACTACAGGTACCCGGGTACTTCAGTGGCATTTAGATTAAGTTTGTTTTTAAAAATTGAGAGATGCATTTTGTTTCGACTCGTGCAGTTTTCGGATCCAGTCAGTATCCGCCTACATTATATGCAGTACCCTTGTACTTCAAAAGTTAATGAATTCCCTGCTTATGATTCCATGCAAGACAGGTTATTGCACGTCTTTTGACAGATTAGATAAAAGTCTTTGTATTATTCCCCGGGAATCCGAGGTAAAAGAAGTTTATATATGCTGTTATACGTTAGGATCAAAGACAAAGTGGCAAAAGAGAAATTGGCATTTATGGTGTTTTGAAATGCATTTACTACGGAACTTGATTATTTCCATGCAAGGAAAGTTATTGCACGTCTTTTCATTGGTTAGATAAAAAGTGATTGTCTTATGCCATGCTAATCATTAAAAGGTAAAAGCAGTTTGCCTGCTGCATTACGGTGGAATCAAAGTGACAAAAGATAAATTGGCGTTTATGGTGTTGTGAAATGCATTTGCTACGAAACTTCATTATTTCTATGTAAGGAAGGTTATTGCACGTCTTTTCATAAGCTAGATAAAAAGTTGTCATCTCATGCCGCCCTAATCCAAGTTAGAAGCAGTTTGTCTGCTGTTAGGATCAAAGTTACAAAGGAGAAACGGGCAATTATGGTAACGGACTGGTTGTATAGTTAAAGAGTTTTTTGGCGAGAATGAAGTAAGCGTAATTTAGAAAACTCAAGGTTTTCTACAACAGGTTCTTTGGACAACTCAAGGTTTAATTTCAAAGATTATCATCGTTGGAAGTGTAAGGAGCTACAACGCGTAATTTAGACGACTCAAGGTTGAGTTTAGTGTTGCTCACATCCGATACGTCAGCTCCTTACACTACTTACGGCGATGATCATATATATTTTCAGCCTCGATTTGATTAAATTACAGTTGCTCTAAAAAAAGGCTAACGATTGAAACGTCAGCTCTTTTATCAAAAGACCAACGGCGAATTGTCTAGATTACGTCTTTTAACGGACCCTGGTTGATCCTTATAAATATAAAGTGTATGAGGTGCTTACCTCTCCCTCATGAGTCTGTGAATGGCGCTTGTACGGGGACTGGGAGAACCTAGTGACTGTTCCAAGATGGTTATCTTTTTTCGTAAGCTCTAAAAATGTAAAAATAGGATTCTTGACATATTAACTAAGATTTCAGAGTTCCATTTTGAGCCTTGTCTAGCAACCTATAAATTCTCTATAGAGAGGCTATTGTGACGATACAAAGCTATCTAAGAACGCAGATGCTTCGATCTGCCCAAACTTAGAACTGGCTTTCCTACTATCCGACTTAAAATGGTAAGACAGGATCTAGAGTACAACAATCAGTTTATACAGAACATTTTTGAAAGAGATGGAGTGTTAAAGTTTTCTATGGGAGCATGTTCCCAGAACCCTCCAGTGGCTCGCGCCTCTGGAGGTCAAAAAAGGTATCCCAATTTGTTCTATCCGAAGGTTGGAGAGTCTTCGAGCAACTTTAGATTGCCAATAGGTAGGCTAACGTGATTTAAAACTATCCCAGAATACAACTGGTCTGAACCTATCAATCTATTGATTGACTAGAAAGTAACACAAACCACGAACTTAGCGAAATTTTCTCTTTTGGTCGCGCAAAAATTGGGGCGACTCGTTTTGTTTTGTGCTCTTGCCCCAATTTTCGCGCGGCCAAACGAGAAACCAACGGAAATGCCTGCAACGTAGGCTACACTTTCCAAAAATCGCATTTACACGACATTTGTGTGTCTTTGTGTTGTGGAATTTGTATTTGTGTTATTTCGTGGTGTGGATTTTGTTTCCATGTTTTGTCCCTACTAGCCAACGAAGATGTACAGTATTTTATAGCCCGAGAGAAATATACTGTATTATAGGGATTATATGAACTCGTTCTCGAATGAAAGTCATTCCTGTATCATGCAAACATCCCTTAAAACTCACAGCATTTTCTTTTTCTACAGCTTTTAACTCTGTCTCGTTTAAGCCCAGTTCCTCTTTGCTTTTATTAAGCTGGATTTTTGTTGCAGTCAGCTGAAGGGATACAAAACAATGTCTTTCAGTCAACCCTTTATTGCTAAGCTACAGATACAACACAGTACAATTATACCAGGGCCACAAATCATTTTTATCTTGAGTAAGGCCAGGTAAAAAAAAATTGTTTAGCGTCCCCTCCCGATCTCAATTTTATTATTATTTTTTATTTTTGTAAAATATATATTTTTTCAATTATATATGCTCCCGTGATGTACAAGTGATTGAAACATAAGCTGATTTCGAAGAATATCACGACCCAACCTCTTGATTAGCGACTCACAACCT
>JAOEHV020445551.1:0-10276 GCA_025447995.2 Isaurus tuberculatus | reverse complement strand
TAGTGGAATAATGGTATTGAGATTCAGATGGTACTGTACGTTTATATTTAGGTATAGTGGAATAATGGTATTGAGATGCAGATGGTACTGTACGTTTATACTTAGGTATAGTGGAATAATGGTATTGAGATTCAGATGGTACGTTTATACTTAGGTGTAGTGGAATAATGGTATTGAGATTCAGATGGTACTGTACGTTTATATTTAGGTATAGTGGAATAATGGTATTGAGATTCAAATGGTACGTTTATACTTAGGTATAGTGGAATAATGGTATTGAGATTCAAATGGTACGTTTATACTTCAGTCCGTGTATATTTTTTGTTAGTCCGTCTTTTTCCTTACCTTTTTATCAAATTTTCTGTCAGCTTGTTAGGCTCTGTTTTTGTCTACCAGTGGTTAAAAGTAACTTTTTAACTCTCAAATGTTACTACAGTTACAAGCGTCAATCTTAGATTTCATGTTATTTGTTTTGCGATAAATTATTATTTAAAATTACTATTATTAAAACTTTATGTATAACTTGTGTTAGATTGGAATTGTTTTTCAAAATTCGACAGATCGGAATATTGTTGATCTAGCAAATGATTGCGTTGATTTGCATCTGTTGTGATTATATTTGTAAAAAAGATTATTAATTTGGCTTTTATTATTGCAAAAACGGGGAAAACCAACTTACCACCGAAACTACATTGACGCATGTCAGAATTCATTCATTGGTGTATAATGGATTTGTATTTGCTAAAAAGATATTAAGGAAAAATTTGGATGATCAATTCCGACTAGTTAGTCAAATGACCATATATATATATGACTCCATCCTTCCTTCAAAGAGATTCGGTCCAAAAAATAATCTCCAAAACTCATCAAAGATCGCGAAAATCTAAAACGCAGTTTGATCCGCGTCTTACCGACTCCTAGAGCTTTTCTCTCCAATAAATGCTAGGAGGGACCAACAGCCGAAAAATGTTATTCTATTTATTATTTTTATATGCGCATAAAATACACAACAAATATTTTACCATATGTTCTTTATTTCCGACGAATACCTTATTTTATTGCTATCATTTTTTTTAAACTGTTCAACAATAGAGATATATGAAGCTACACATCTTCATTTCTTGTGAGCCATCTAGGTATTATAAAAGCATTTTAAAGAACTGTTCAACAATAGAGATATATGAAGCTACACATCTTCATTTCTTGTGAGCCATCTAGGTATTATAAAATATTATAAAAGCATTTTAAAGCTATTAAAGTTTCATTTTTTCCAAGAGAAAAAAGCTACCATTTAGATTAGAGAGGTATTAAACCCATTTGGTTGAATATCATCAATAAGAAAATGTTAAACTATTTTACAATACTGTTCGAATGTTATATCCTGTTGGTTAAACTGGAAGTTTTTATGGCAAACTTATCTTTGTTAATATTTAATTACGCTTACTGTCGCCGCAGATAGGAAAGATAAATAACTAACCATCCTTTAATCAAACTTCAATCTTTAGATTGTTTGATCAACGGCAACAAAGTAGTTTAGCTTGAAGTAAACCTGGTGGATTTCATTTCTATATTAGCTATTTAAACTCATTGATCAGTGGCCCCCGCCGACATCCAGAAAAGGTTATCAGATCATTTTTATCCAAGATCAGTATCTGCGGTATTAAAGAGAATACATAATGCAGTATTTCAATCTGCGAGGAATTCACTTACTCTTGGAATAAATGCTTATTATCAAAACCCATGATAACTGCGCGGAGTTTTTGAAGTTTTGTGATTATGTAGTCGTGTCTTACAGGAATATGTTGCTAAAACAGTTTTCTTTTCAAGATACTTGAAACCGTAATTATAGACTAACAATTTTCTGTTTATTAATTTACAAGTTAAGTGATCTCTATAGTCAGAGGCCGTGGATTAGAGGGGAAAAAGGTGGTTCATTGTACCTTTTAAATTGAATTTGAGTTTGCAAATAGAAGATGTGAACCATGATGGAAAATCTTAGTGATTATAGTTGCAGTAAAGTGTTAATGCATAAAGAATCATACGCCATTCTGCCGTTTCTCAACGTACTGTCTTCTTTGATGACTGTGTTTGGTAACACTACCGTGTTGTGCGCAGTTCTTTCAACTGTAAGGCTAAGAACCGTCTCGAACTACTTGTTGTGTTCACTGAGCACAGCAGATCTTTTGGTTGAAGTGGTTATGAACCCGGTTTATGTTGCCGTTTCTCTTTTGAAAGTAATAAGCGACACTCACCCACTTCGTGTAGCTTAACATTGGCTTTGGATTCAGACTGTAGTAACAACGACTTTTACACTTTGTGCAGTGACAATTGAACGCTATGTAGCAGTCAAATTTGTATTCTGTTATTGTCACATTGTGACCAGAAGGCGGTGTGTCCATGGAGTTGTATTCATTTGGATGTTTTCATTCATTTTTGCTTCGGTGAGGTTTCTTGTCACAGATTCAGAAGATCTTCCTAAGCTGTGGACTGTAACTACAGTACTAGCTGTGTTGATACCCCTAGCTATTATCTTGTACTGCAATTTTCACATTGCGTTTGAGGCCCGCAGGTACCTCCGACAGATTGTCTCCCAGTCCCGTATAAACCCTTCTCTTGCAACTACAATTGCAAAAAACAAGAAATCAGCTCATACTGTTGGAATTGTAGTTGCTTTGTTCGTTTTACTGTGGTCGCCATCATTAGTGCTTTCCTCTGTAGAACTCGCCACTGGTGATTCTTGCGCTAGAGAAGAAATTGCTTATATGTGGTATTGGGCTGCTTATCTATTCTTTCTTAGCTCAGCTCTTAACCCGCTGGTGTATTCACTTAGGAGCAGGGAGATTAGAACAGCCATATCACGTAGGTTTATGTGGTATTGGGCTGCTTATCTATCCTTTCTTAGCTCAGCTCTTAACCCACTGGTGTATTCACTAATGAGCAGGGAGATTAGAACAGCCATATCACATAGGTTTGGGCGTTCATTTTGCTTGCAGTAGAAGTGTGACAGAATTTAAACTTTTCCATTCTTCATACCCTCAAGCTTTGACAAAATACAGATTCTGTTTACTAAATTACACTGAGCTGCTGTAAAAATAAAGTTAAACTAACCTTTAGCAATAAATCAAGGGTTCGTTCACAACTGAACCCGTTAAAAGATTGTTATGTGTTGATCATTTTGTAGAATAGAATTGTATTGATTTCTCAGTCATTGCTGTCTGAGATGCAAGCTTGCAGAAATGAAAACGCAACCCATTTCTTCATTTCAAAATGAAATTTACTTTTCCTGTCTACGGGACCGATTAAAACTCAACATTTACTCTTGAATGTTTTCGTTAACATCAATCTATATAGTATTGTTATCGATCGCAACCTGCTCAATCGACCGCGCTTTGAAATAAAAGTCAAGTGTGTCTGGCATGACAGCTAATGAAACTGTACCGTTCTTCGGTTTCCGCGTCGGCGATTTTAACGATTAACATGACATTTTTTAACGAAAAACTTTAACTTCTAAAGCTGTGGAATCTGAACGCCCAAAATCAACCGATTTGCACTTATGAACGATGAAAGGGATGAATAATAGTTACAGGTTAAAGACAATGGAAAAAAATCAATTTTAACTTTACTTACAAAGAAGTTAGATTTTTGAGTGTGCATTTTATATTGACGTAAACTATCGAACAGCAAGTACAGAGTGATGCTTAGCAATGGTCGCACGGCAAATCTGTAGCTCCCTTAACCAACACGCATAATATAACGTTTATTTTTTTCGGGTTCATCTGCCATTTTCCCATATGCGTTGCGAAATAACCGGGAAATCATGTTCTTCATTAAACTACTGTCAGTGTGTGTGAACCTGTCAGTGTGTGAATAGGGGGATTGTTGTCGTATTAGCCTTTACCTTCTGTTTGAAATCGAAATATATTTGAAACTGTTTCAATTTTGACTTTGATTGGCGATTAAATGTTGTTTAACAAGTAAAATTATATTTTAGTCCTGTAAACCGCTTAATGGTGATTGTTTGTTGAGATAATTTTATCACATCGAACGAATCTTCAAACCGTGCACCTGTTGTTTCCCAGCTTTCCCATTTTTAGTGAGCTTACTATAGCTTTGATATATAGCGTTATTTTTTGAAGCTTGGTACCGTAACTCAAGCTTGATTAAATTTGGCTCAAAACAATCGGTATCAATTTTATAAAGTTCTTTTATTCATACATACTGTTTTCGTTGAAATCGAACAAAAACTAAGTTGCATTTCAGTTTCAGTTTAACTTAGTGATGAACTAAACAAACCAGCTTAAATTTCCTAAATGGACATTCTAAGAAAAAGCAAAAAGAAATATCAAATAAGAAATTCAATTTTTGCGTCATGGAATAAAAATAGATAACCCATCAGATGTGTTTAACAAACACTTCATCTTAGTTTACTAGTTTAAAATTTATCCTTTCCCGTTTCGAGGAAATTTTTTCTTTTTTATCGCTGGAGCGTATAGGACTTCTTGCAGGGACACAAATGAGAATTACAATTAACCCCTTCAATTTTTTCATGGACAAAGTAATTCTCGAAAGAAACCCCACGTTTCTTTAGACATAATGCTTCCGATAGTATTATTTTTATTATCTTTACATTTTCACCTATTTTCTCATTACCATATGTACTATTTTCCGTTGTCTTAGGAGAATTTAAACATTGATTAACCTCGACTGAAAAATTGATACTAGTTAGTTTCCTCGTATCTGATATATTTGCTAACTATCTGAATGAATTATCGTTAGGAGAAGATCATCTTTCCCAGCGATTTTGACACCAAACGCTTGATGCAACAAGTAGTGGTCCTAAAATGGTTGCTTCAACATAACCCCGATATGAGGCCCACCTCACAGGAGCTGCTTCAAAGCCAGTACATTCCACCAAAGATTGAAGACGGCCATCTTGATGAGGTTCTTCAACACACGCTTAACTGCTCCAACTCCACCCGTTATAGAAGACTCATTGCTGCAATGTTCAATCAACGTGTAACGCCTGTCCGTGAGGTTACGTATGACATGGAAAGTAACGTTGGAGGAGTCTCTTATATTAATGCCCTTGCACAGCAAGCTGTCCACGAAATCCTAGTTTCTATATTTCGACGTCACGGTGCTATAAAACTATCAACATCTTTGCTTGTTCCTAGAACCACCTTGTTTGACCAGTTCGAACTTGCTGTTACCGTCATGGATCATAGCGGTACTATAGTGTCTCTACCGTATGACCTGCGTATACCCTTTGCGCGTTTTGTTGCGCGGCGCAAGATTTCAAATATGAAACGATATGATATTGGGGTAGTTTACAGGGACAAACGAATCCTTGGTGCACATCCAAAGGAATTGTTTGAATGCACCTTTGATATTGTATCTGGTTCAAATGAAGGTCAAGTTCCGGTTGCAGAGATTTTGCTTGTTGTAGCTGAGATTATTAAGGAATTTCCTTCTTTAGAGGAACGAAACTACTTTATTCGTATCAACCACACAGTTATCATGAAAAGCGTCTTTCTTTCTTGTGGGGTAGAGGAGGAGAAACACGAACAGCTGTTTGCGATTTTACAAGACACCAAGACGGAAAAATTACGAAAGGCACATATTAACGAACTGCTGGATAACTTACAAGTTACAGAACAATCAGCTTCAGTTTTGCGTGACTTCCTGAGTTTTGAAGGTACCGTCGGGAAACTCAAAGAACTATTGTCTGCGATTTTAAAGAGAAGGGCTCCAACCCGGGCCAGTGCCCACGCTGTCCGCGAGCTCGAGGCACTTCAGTCTCATGCGTCAGCGTTTGGAGTGAAGCTTCGTATGGTATTTAGCCCTTCTCTTGTTTACAATATTCAACATTTTTCGGGTCTGATTTTTCAGTTTGTCGCTGTTAATCAAAGAAAAAGAAGACGCGGAGGGGTGGACATTCTCGCCGCTGGTGGTAGGTACGATAAGTTGTTGTCTTACTTCCGGCGTGGAGCCGAGGCAGGTCTTCAAGCAACTGGGGCTGTTGGAGTGTCCATCGCATTCGAGAAAATTGTTGCTGCAGTTTTGGATGATAAAGAAATTCCGCTTCCGAACTCGTGTGACGTGCTCGTTTGTTCTACGGGAAATAACTCAACGATGGGTGAACGCATGCGCATTGCGCGAGAGCTTTGGTGTGCTGGTGTAAGGACTAACCTGTTTTATGACTCAAGGAATTTACACTCACTGGAAGATCTTCAAGATTATTGTAGGCAAACGAAGATTGGCTACATGGTTGTGATGAAAGAACAAGAAAGTGGATGGGTGAAGGTAAGATATTCAGGAATAATGAGATTTGAAAGCGTCGCAGTGTGATTTGAAGCGCATGTGAAGTGAAAAAATAGATGCGTTAGTTAAAAGATCGTACCTATTCACGGCTTTGTGTGGAAAATTCACAAAATCTGTTCCAGTTAGGAAAAGCTGCATCATGATTTAAGTTTTTGGACTTTGGAAAATAATTAGCTTGGTGTTATTTTTAGTTCAATTGTATTTTTCAAGTTCATGATTGAGAATATTAATATTGCAATTTAGTCAAAAAAATTTCTGCTTTCAGTGTTTTACTTGTATTTGTACTGAGTTTATAAATGAAAGACTTTGGTATCATTAGCAGACGAGTTAAGATTGAAAAAGAACCATGATAAAAAAAAAGCTTCCATGTTTTTCAGACAAATGTAGTTTTAAGGGATTGCAAAAGTTTATCGGTGTCTGAAAAGCGGAGGCGGAGGTGGCAAAACTGTGATTGAGCTATACATTCTTTGTTCAAAATGTTCAGAGTAGTTTTTTGTATCTCAGTTAGATACAAGGGTGTGTATGCCAAAGAGACAAACACTGTAAGTAAAGAATCACCACTACAAATGATTATCTTAGAAAAGGTGTTGCATAAATTTAAGTATTCATTGTCTCTTTTAGGTTTGGTCTTTAAACAAAGAAAAGATGTGCGAAATGCGAACGACTGACTTGGCAGAATACATGACCACAAAACTAGCCTCTAGCCGCGCAGACGCTACCGAAGGTAAAGAGACTGGAACTAAGCTATCTACCCTCGGCACCCAGGCAGTATCGGAGTCCGTCTCGTCAGGTTCTTCATATTCCTGTGTGCTTAACGTATCATTCAACACACAAGAAAGGATTGATAGGAGCATTAAGAAACGCCACGAGAGTCAAATGTTGTCGAAAATCTCTCCCAAAGTACAACAACTTGGTATTAAGACGATTGTTGAAATAATTGGGGTATGTTGCCTCTACTGAAAATTCGTTGAATAGTTTTAAATACCTCTTATTAACCGAGTGCGAGGTCCGTACCGTAAGTTACAGACCCGAGTTTTTTTCCATTTTTATGGCCCAAGCGCGAAGCACAACTTTTTAGTTTCGCATTTTTTTTTTCTCGCTGACTTTATGAACTGTTTGAATACTGTTTTGACGGATATTTTCCTCGGAAATTAATTTTTTTTTTTTTGCATTTTGTAAAAACAACAAAACAAAACAAACACAGTAGTTTGGGAGGTCCATACCCGGGCCCGTACCGTAAGTTATGGACCTCGAACTGACCAATCAGAGCGCGCGAAATTAGTCGGCCATTTTATAAAGTAAGTTATTGAAGCGCGTCGGCGAGTAGTTACAACGCGTAATTTAGCAAATTCGTTGTTAAACATTTATAATAATGACCGTAATTAGCGTAAGGAGCTGACTTTTCAAACGGGTGTTGCTCTGACAAAATGCTAAAATCCGAAAAGTCTGCTCCTTACGGCGGTGATTAAGAAAAATTATTCTTGAGTTTATATACTGAATAGATTACGCTTATAAACCTTATTCAGTATTTTTTTATAATACAAACCTAACTCCGTCGAACATTCGTTTAAGTTATTATTTAAGTTTAACAAAAATATATGACCGGTATGCCGATATTTCTATTTATAAAAAAACATTGAGCAATTTAAGGCTGTTCCAGATTTAGTGAAAACCTTTCCCAACAATCCAAACCTATAAGACCAAAGACAAAGTTTCGAAGCCGGATTGGCAGAGTAGCGTCAAACTTTGGCTATAGTTATGTTGGAAAAGCTTTGACTCTTGAACTGTTGCCTTCAATCTTAACGACGTTTGGTGAGAACCATCGCCCAGAGCACAACTCCTTACAACCTCAGTTCAAGGTTCTTGTTGCTGCCTTCTAGTAGTTGTTTTAAAGGAAAACGGTTTAATCAAAATTTCAACGAACTGTATCATATAAGCAGCATTTGGCGTAGTCAGGGCGGTTTACCTCTTAGGGTGTGGGCTAATATTTTGCTAATTTTATCGTTTTATTAGCGTTCCCATTAAAAGCATCAGCCTTTAGGTTGAGATCTGGGCCTTTACATAAGAACCTGACTTTTCTCCCCATTTACCTAAAGTACTAGTTTGAAAGGCCTGTAACTTTTTTTGTATATTATTTCTAAAGGTGGACCTACCAGGGAGCTTGGTTCGACACATGGCTGCTCTACTGGAGCTGGACGGTAATGGCGATTCTTATGAAGCTAGTATTGCTAGGATCACAGAAAATAATCCCACGAAATTGAAGAAGTACATCGGCCGAGTGTGTGATAATGTTCGAGAACTCATGCAAGATAAAAAAATGCCGATGGTGTTTGTATATAGCCTCAGAGATGAAACATACAAAGCTTTCTATTGAAATATCAATTTTCTTTTTATAAAGGTTTTCAGCTCCTTTCATAGTACTTGTGACTTGATTTTTACCAAGACTCAAAAACAGTCTTGTCCTTTCTATGAAGGATTATATAAAGTACGAGATTGCTGTTACTATAAATGGAAAGTAAACATTGTGATGGATTGACCAGGCATTGAAGGGAATTGAAAACATCATACATGTAACTCGTAAGAGAATAAACTTCAAGTTGTACTTGTAAAAGATGAGATGCTTACCGATACAATTCGTATGTGTATTTAGTGCGAAAAAATCGAGTCTGAAAAAAAACACTAATTGATGAGAATGATGGATATGGATGATAATAATGGGTATGGATAATAATTTTGGTGGTGGTGATAATAAAATGATTACTGTGGATGATATAGTGGTATTGATTTTGGTGATCATGGAATCTGTCATGATGACGTTGAGGGATACTCATGCCAGTAGTAATGATGGTGATTGTAGTGGTTGGTGATAATGGTGTTGACGGTGGAAGTAATGAAGATGGTTATTGAGTTTTCTCTCAGAATTTTTGTATGACTGTAACTGAACTGCAATTATCACCGAGAACAGAACGCAGGTGACAATTTTGTTTCTGACTACTTAGAACGATTTGTTAAAGGGTTGGTCAGTCAGTCTTCAACCACGGTTGTTTGTGCTGATCAATTTAAATTCAGTCTCTAGACTGCTAACTCCACAAAAGTCCTCCGAGGACTTCTATCTCTCCCCATACCATAATTTGCCACCATTATCACTCTAAACCTCGAGCGAGGCGACTGCGAAAGAGTTAGATGCTTTGTAACGTGACAACTTCGGAACCGCCAAATACGTTTCTTTAATAAATTACAAACACAGGTCTTAAAAAATACTTTGATCGTCTCTATTACATTTTTGTTATTGCTTTGAAGTTTTTAAAGCTGGTAAGAGAAAATTACTTATCGAAGTAGACTTTTTGACACGACTTTTTAAAGAGAGTTCGTTCCTAGATTTTTTTAGAAATGTTTTAAGTGCCATTGCCAATTATTGGTTTGCTTGCTTTGCCCCAGGATGGATGAAGACACACTTGTAATAACAGCTTTTTCGAGATGGATTTTAGATGTTTATTTATACTTAGTTTTCTTTGTAAGTACTTTATTAAGATCAGGTTTGTTAACAAAGATTTGCTCGATAAATCTTTTCTGTTAAAATGATTTGGGGTTGAATGTGTTTTGCAGAATATCAGGCTATTGAGTAAGCAAAGCAGTTTCTTAGCTGCTTTACTTGTCTGATTTTGGATTTGATTGACACAAAGTCAGCATTCGGTGTCTCGGTTAAACAGTTTTGCGATGCGTTCGAGCAGGTCCAACTTCGAAAAGCCAAAAAATGCATTGACCAGGGCTGAGTAGCTCTTTTTGTTGTCCATGCGCAAGGTTTTATATATAGTTGATAAGGTCTGAGTAGCAGCAATTTAACAATTACTTTAAGAAATAACTCAACACTTCCAAATTTTGTAACATACATGTTTCGGCATTTACATATGCCATCTTCAGTGTGGAGAAGTTAATCCAATAATGACAGTATTTA
>JAOEHV020445350.1:0-10279 GCA_025447995.2 Isaurus tuberculatus | reverse complement strand
GTCCAGGGGGAGTCTACGACTCTCATCCGCTTAACACTACAGAAACCGGAGATAAGTGCCGGCTCCATGGGCCACTAAGGCTCGTAAAGGATTTAGCTTAGCTTAGCTTTATAATAACTAGTTTGACCAGTATTGTTATGCTGCGAAACCAGGGAGCCAGCTGTGAAGAATTTAGTGAGTCTTAGAAGTTTGAAAGGGTGCTTGAGTAGTTTGTGAGAAGGAGCTGGTTAAATTATGGACATGTCCTTCTCATGTAGATGGAGAAATCTGTTAGAAATGTTCTTAGTTAAGAAATGTAACTTGTGCTTCTATACTTTCCAACTTTTTTCATAGTCATTTGAAAAAATCGGGCTTGATGATTTCTTCATTTGAGTACAAATCTTCTCCCTAGCCAAGGTGTCTGGTTGGCACAATAAATCATTATAATTGTTATTAATATTTTTATAATAATTGTGCCAACTAAACATGGGGCTAGGTGAGAAGATTTGTAGTCAAATGAAGAAATCATTGAGGCTGTGGGATCCTCACACTGATAGCTTCAACACTTTGGTAATCAATGATATTATACTAGCATATGGTGGCCCCTCATGGTATGGTGGTCCCTCATGGTATGGTGGTCCCTTATGGTATGGTGGTCCCTCATGGTATGGTGGCCCCTCATGGTATGGTGGCCCCTCATGGTATGGTGGTCCCTCATGGTATGGTGGTCCCTCATGGTATGGTGGCCCCTCATGGTATGGTGGTTAGCACACCTAACTAGAAAACAGGGAGACTTTGGCTTTAGTCTTGATCAGGGCAAAAAAAAATTTTTTCAGATGAGTATGAAAAAAGGTGGAAAGAAAAGAAGCACAAGTTATATTTGTAGTAATCTTTCCAAGTCCCAAGAAATGTTTTTAAATTATTTTGGAAAAAAAGGGGAAAAGGTTAAGAATGAACCAGAAAGACATATGAAGTGGTTCATAAAGGAGGATGTAGGAAAGAAGGATATTGTTTTAATAAAAAAAGTAATGATGCTTAGGAGCAATGCAAATGAAATGGGCTGTCAAGAAACCAATTACTGGCACTGGCAATCTCACCTCTATCCAAATAAAAGATAAAAACATTACTAGCCGATTTATTGTATTTTTATTTGGCAGGACACATTTGAAATATGGTTCTTTTATGAGTAAACCATGCTGTATTGTGGGATGTTTAATTAATATAATTATACTTTGAAGTAAACATTGATTATACTAAAAATCAAAACAAAAAAAAACAGATAGAATGTTATAATTATATCTTTTCTGTCCTCTTTTTCTCCTTATTTGAATTGTTGTTGCAGGCTTAGATTTTACTATGGATCTGTTCAAGCATTGCTTTACATACAAGAAGAAATTGAAAGTAAGTGTTCATTGAAATATTGTTTGTTCATACAATCAAGTAATTGAGAAGAAATGACACATGATTATTCTTGAAAGTTTTAAAGTACCAAGAATATTCTTTTCATTTTGTAGGGTGCAGCCTGCTTCATCCAATAGAAGGATTCTTTTTAAACTATACACTGACAAAACATGCAGCTCTGGAAAAGGCGTTGCATCTTATTCCAGAAAATGCTCTCCTGAGTGGGGATGACATTGTTCCTGGCATTTTGGACACCAACCAAGATGGTAAGAATTTTTTTTGTAAAAGGACATCATCAAGATGATAAATGTGGGTTGTATTTAGCATCTGCGGAACCCACCAGGATAGTTAGTGTGTGTCATGTTAAGCATCTTGGACACCAAGAACTTTTAGATGATCAGGATGTCTTGTTCAGCTACCATCCAAGTATTAGACAAAAAAACTGTCAATTGTGTATAATACAACTGTGTTTGTATGCAGGTGGATTTATGTGTGTGTGTGGGGGGGGGGGACGGAGGAGACTTAAAGTTTAAATTAAGGCACCTGGGGCTTTATAATTACAATTTTTTTAAACTCAAAAAACATCTTTTATGTGGCAATGTATTCCACAATCTTGCTGCCCTTAGTGTGATACTTTAAGAAACATACCTTCCCAAATAATTTTTATCAAAAAGAATTCAACCTTTATGTGTCCTTGCAAAAATGTAGTAATGTTGGCTCCTTTTACAAAAGACTATTGCACGAAATATTAGTTCCTCAAACTTAGTCCTACAGCAATGTCTAATTTACTCCTTGTAGCTATTAACAATTAATTTCTTTTATTTGTCTTTCAGATTCAGGAATTATCGATATTCTCAAGAAACCCCGCCTCGCAAAAACTACTCCTTGCTTTCTCAACAAGGTAAGTGACAAGTTTAAAATCAGTTTTTAACTATTGTCAGCTATTTTCATTTTTGATTATTTATTATTAGCTGTTTGCAATGTATAAAATTATTAATTTTCTTTAAAGCTGAGCATCACTTTGGATCCCTCCATTGAAGAATTTGAAGAGCAGTTGTTGATGGACCTCAACCATGATAGACTGATGAAAAATAATATCACTCCTGATGATGGGTTAAATGTGAAAATTGTTGAACGACGACTAAAGGTAAATGAAAACACCAATGATTGCCAATGGGAAAAACAGAATATCACTTAAAAACTTGTAGTTCAAAGATACTGCATGCTGTTATATTTGCCTGTCATGCTCTGACAGTCGAGAGATGTGAGTCATAAATAAAAGTAAAGTGATACATTTATATTGTGCATTTTCCATATGAATATGCTCAAAGGCGCATTACTAACAATAATCAGTTTACTCCCACTGGACTGAAAGACAGGCGCCTCTGGTAACCGCTTTAATGCAGTCCATTTATGCTGGTACTCATTTACCTACCTCGGAAGGATGGAAAGCTGAGTGAGCTTTAGCAGGAAAGAAGGTCAACCAAATGTTCAACCCTCGACCAGGCTGGGGATTGAACCCGGGACCTTAGGGTTGGGAGGCAAAGTTCTTACCACTGCACCAACCCCTCCACCATCATAAATAGAAAAAACACTAATTAGCTCAAGTTATTTCTGACTGATTTGGTTATTTCTGGCAATTTGGAGATTACTGATAGATTATTGGTAGATCATGAATGCCCAAATGAAATAGCCATTTTTACAGTGGCATCTTCATAGGAATTGATTTGTTTCATGTTGAGTCTTTGAGTGAATGTTTTGCATAAATAGAAGAGCTTGTTGTTCTAATAGTAGCCTGTTATTTAAATAGTTTAAAAAAATCCATGGAATTAGTCTGAAAATAGGTAGACATCTCAAGGTTGAAATTTTAACTCATCACTAAAAGTAGAGTAACAAATGCTGGTCTCGTCAAAATAAGTTGGGTGTTGATGAAAAATGAGTTAAACATGTTTTGGAAGAATTGTAAAACAATGAGATGTAGATTGAAGCTGATGTTACTTAATACAAAGAAAGGAGATATGGAGTTGTTGGTATTTCCAGCTACACCAATCAAACTGCCAAACATTATTTTTGTGCAATGTTTTGCTACAAAGGCAATAATAGGACAACCAACAATATCTTGATTTTAGCTCTTAATTTGACTGTTGATAGTTGCTAAATTTTAGAACTTGAAAAAGTAGCTTCTAACTTTTCTAACTTGTTGAAGAAAGTGTTAATATTAAATTCATCTCTCTATTTCTAATGTTACCTAATTTGTTGTGTTTGAATTTGTATTGGATTTAATCACAGGTCAGTGTGCACAATGGCTGGACTTTTGTTAGTGAGCCTCATATTGTGTTTCTTGAAGAAGAGTACCAGGGAGGGAAGAGTGGCAGAAAATCTCCATCATCTACAAGCTCTGTCAGAGGTACAACTTCTAATCAAAATGTGTTTTATACCGTCAATCAATATGGCCAGTTTTTACTCGGGCTACCTGTGGTAGGCTGAGTCTAGGTCTTTGTATCCTATCTATCGACGTATCGACAAACGTGTAAGCCCACATTACTATAGCTACTTGAGTTGGTCAATGGTGCATCGATGCCACGATTGTCTTTCAAACGCGCATTATAGATCGTATAAATTTCTGAGGTTCCAAGCTTAAGTGTAGCCCGAGTAAACGCCTTTACAGGTGTTTAGTTGTCTTTTAAAATATGAATTGGTTGTAAATTTAAACAACCTAAGATTTAAAAAAATTTTAGGGCTGACATTTCTGGTGTCAGTTTATGCTAAGCTAGCTAAATCCTTATATGAGCCTAGTGGCCCATGGGGCCTGCACTTATCTCTGGTTTCTGTAGTGTTAAGTTGATGAAAGTCATTGACTCCCCCTGGACGGGACACTAATCCATCACAGGTTAGCTCCCAGCCAAAGCTGGTTACTCATTTACTGACCTCGTAAGGATGGAAAGCTGAGTAAGCTTTGGTGGAAAAGAAGGTCACACAAATGTTCAATTTTCGGTAGAGCCAAGGAATCAAACCTGGGACCTTGTGGTGGGAAGGCATAGATCTTACCAACTGCGCCAACCATGCCGCCAGTTTATGCATAACACTCAAAACATCAGCTCCTTATCTTATGATCATAAATTTATGGCCATTTATGTATAGGAGTCTGTACCTAACTGCCACAGTTGAATAGCTCAACTACATGTTTGATTAATAGCATGATAAAAGCAGTGATTTACTTTGACAGGGAAAGTTTTGTCCCTTGCACCGAGGAGCCGGCTGGAACTGAAGGAAATGGTTCAGCATCATTGGTTTGCAATTGTTTTCCAAATAGACTATGTTGTTTCTGAACCTTATACCCAACCATTAATTGAGACAAAAAGAAAGAAGGTTTGTTGAAACGATTGAGCTTTGTAAGAAGGATAATTATATAGTATACATATAGTATCTATTTTTCTGTACATACTAAGTGTAACTTTGTTCTTTCGTTGATAGTACCTTGTCCTAGAATCAGCTTTTTTTTCTTTTGCTCCAAAGAGAGAGATTTCATTCAGTTACTGAAAGTATTTTCAAATGCTATAAAATAAGATTCTGATTGCAAGAACGTTATTAAGATTCTGGTTTTGCAGCGTTCACAGATTCTTTAAAAATATTTTCTTTTGCAATTGCATACATAACAGCTAAGTTTGGCTACAACACTGATGCTTAGCAACCATCGTAGTATAGATTAAATCACTGTAAGATTCTAGTTGAACAGTCCAACCTCCATTATCTGGATGGCAACTATCCTGACATTTTTCGGTGATCGCAAGTTTTTCAATAATATTAATTTGTAACTGAAGTTAACGATTTTTTTCATTACAGTGGTTTGCAATTGGTCTTATATATGCATGGAGAAGTAGAAGATTTTCTTATCCTTAAAATGAACTGCCTATATATATGATATCAGAATTGACTGTGGGGGGAGTAGTTGATTCCATAACTGTCACGAACAACAACAGTGAATAGAGTGACACAGGAAATGAATGCAAAACGGCACTGAAGCAGTGAATTATTTTGGAAGTCCATGAAAACCCCTCAAAAAAAGTTTGCTTGCGTGCAGCTCATGCACGTGAGGAAGATACACATTCTTGCCGTTTGGACCAACAAAATATGTTTTATTTAAAGCAATTTCATTAACAACACTGATTAATGAGTAGAAATAAAGTGTAGCGCAAATTTGACATTTTTTGTTTTCTCTATTAACTTGTATGCACGTTTAAAGGCAATGAAAAAGCGTCAAGGTAAAATTTGAGCGTAAAAAATTCATTCAACTGTGTACAATTTTATTAGTTATCTTATTTTCTGTTAACTGGGCTTTTTGCTTGTCTCCCAATGAGTCCAGATAGTTGAGGTTGAACTGTACCTTATAAGGATACCCAGCAGTTTCGATTTTATCAACACTTGTTGGATCTCATTTACTAGTGTTACATTTTTTCTAACAGCCCTTGTTAACTGGACGCCTCATTTGTTGAATCTCATTGACCAGTGTTACATATTTTGCTAACAGCCCTCGTTAACTGGAAGTCTCATTTGTTGAATCTCATTGACCACTGTTACATTTTTTGCTAACAACCCTCATTAACTGGAAGTCTCATTTGTTGAATCTCATTGACCAGTGTTACATTTTTTGCTAACAGCCCTCGTTAACTGGAAGTCTCATTTGTTGAATCTCATTGACCAGTGTTACATTTTTTTCTAACAGCCCTCGTTAACTGGAAGTCTCATTTGTGTAATCTCATTGACCAGTGTTACATTTTTTGCTAACAGCCCTCGTTAACTGGAAGTCTCATTTGTTGAATCTCATTGACCAGTGTTACATTTTTTTCTAACAGCCCTCGTTAACTGGAAGTCTCATTTGTGTAATCTCATTGACCAGTGTTACATTTTTTGCTAACAGCCCTCGTTAACTGGAAGTCTCATTTGTTGAATCTCATTGACCAGTGTTACATTTTTTGCTAACAGCCCTCGTTAACTGGAAGTCTCATTTGTTGAATCTCATTGACCAGTGTTACATTTTTTTCTAACAGCCCTCGTTAACTAGAAGCCTCATGAGGTCGCAGAATCAAACTTTCACCATTCGATGGGCTCTTTGGACTCCATTTGAACGATCTCAGTCAGTAGATGAACCAGAAACAGTTATTCCATTGCAGAGTGGAGCAACACCTTTTCCTGGTAACTCTCTGGTTTATTCTGATATTGGAAGACAAGTAAGTGATAAATGGTTTGGTATTTTAGTTTCAACCATAGTTTTTTGGTAAAACCAAATGCTGGACATCAACAGTCATCACTTGATTTTATCACTTGTACCTTTTTGGTGTACTATCAGCTCATAAACACAGAGTGATCCAACTAAATCGAATCTGTGCCAACATGTTTGGCTGCATTGGTAAAACGATAGAGAAAAACTTAATGACACAGAAATCATGGTATGAAATCCTTGTAAAGTCTCGAGATCTGGCTATCATGTACACTATTTAATTGCTGAACAGAAATTGTTTTCATTATTAAACAGTTTCTTGTTTGACACTGGACATAACCCAGTGAGTCCTGCAGCTGCAAGTAGTTCTTTCCAAAACGAATCACTCTAACAAAATATATCAGTATGGTCATTTTTGTATATTTCTCTACAGAGTAAACGATGTGGAACAATAAGATTCTCCCTTACACAGCAAAAAAGAAGATTAAGTAGTCGTGGAAGCACAGTTGGATCTTTAGAGCATTTAGCAAAACAACCCGTACCCTCAGCCCAGGTTCCATCTTCCACACTGGCGTCTCACAGTACCCTACGAGATGCTGCTGTAGAAACGTTTGATCAAGCCGCACCTTTAACACCAGGAGTATCTGGGAGGCCTCCCTTGCCAGGTCAAGCTCCAAGGTGAATATGATTTACATACAAGAACGAGTGTTTTCAGCCAGTTAATTAGAAACACGATTATCAAAATTATTGTAAACCAAAAACTGAACATTAAAAGTTTGCTAAAATTATGACACCACCATCGAAACCTTTCGTTTATTTTAGGTAGTGGATGATTTGTGAATGCTTAATGAGCTAAGACACATCAACTGAGGAGGAACGCCCGGCAGGACTTGATTCCATATATGGAATAATTGAAAATGGAATCCGCCTTTTTCATCTAAAGAGTGGTTTTCAAAAAGCTCCCAAGTTTCTTCTTTTGCTCCTTTCCAGTTCTACTGCCACTATCTGTCTAGAATAATAGAGTATTTTCAGTTGGCTGACCGGTATCTATTATGTTTTAAAAAACTACTGAATTCAGTATCTAGATGATGTTAGACCAGCTATCTTTGTTTTGATTATACTAAGTTAGTTTGTTAATTATTTTGCGACCTCACTGGAGACGTGAGTAAGTAATTGCTTTCCAAAGAACCATGTTTTCCATCTTTCTTTGAAATTATAATTGGCGTACTGTTGTTTCTTGCGATAGTTTCTGGATAGTTTTAGTGACCTGTTTCTGCGTTTATGGCATGGAAGGATCTAGAGTATGAGGTCAGAAATGATCTCCTCTTTTTCTCGACAAACAACGATCGGCAAATGAGTTTTTACCTGCTCTCATTTCTAAAAATTAAAGCTTAAAACTATTCAACGAGTGTAAGATCTCAGTATTATAAGACTTCGCCCCGCTTCCTATAATCGTTTGTAACTGGGTTTTGGCATTAAACCAAAGGCTGTTTGAGATATATTCCTAAAACTAGGTGTTTAACTGATGCAAGTTTCCAAATCTTGCCATATTTACGAGTTTAATTTCGAAAATGCCTTTGCTTAGTATAGCGATTGATTTAAATACACTCAATGAATAAAATACTCCAACAGCCTCTGAATTTCACTGGCCGCACAAATGCACAGATATATCGTTTCTAGTGATTGACATTTTTAAACGTTCTAGGGATCATGATCATCTCATTGCACCAAGACCAGCTGCTCCAACTCCAATGGGTGACCTAAATGAAGTAACATTTACTACACAAGGAAGTTCACCAGTTGTACTTATGGGTACTGGTACCAGGTAACCATGACATTGCCTTTTCAATAAAACTAAATCCTTTTCCGAGCCTAGTGGCCCATGGGGCCGGCGCTTATCTACAGTTTCCTTAGCGTTAAGCGGATGAGAGTCATTGACTCCCCCTGGACGGGACACTAATCCATCGCAGGTTAGCTCCCAGCTGAAGCTGGTACCCATTTACCGACCTCGTAAGGATGGAAAGCTGAGTAAGCTTTGGCGGAAAAGAAGGTCACACAAATGTTCAATTTACGGCAGAGCCGAGGAATCGAACCTGGGACCTTGTGATCAGAGGGCTGAGACCTTACCAACTTTGGCAACCATGCCGCCATAAAGGAATAAACGAAGCAGATAAATCTTTTCAGAGTCTAGTGTATTATTGGA
Source organism: Isaurus tuberculatus (assembly GCA_025447995.2). NCBI lineage: Eukaryota > Metazoa > Cnidaria > Anthozoa > Zoantharia > Zoanthidae > Isaurus > Isaurus tuberculatus. The sequence goes on along the minus strand of JAOEHV020445350.1, from coordinate 1,478 downwards.
GTCAGCGTTTATCTCCGGTATGTTAGTGTCAAGCAGATGAGTTTCTTTGACACTCTCTTAAATACGACGCTTATCCGTTGGAGCTCCAAACAGAGGCTGTGTTCATTTTAAAGACCTTGTAAGAATAAAGCGCTGAGTCATCAAAAGGTTTATTTAGTGTTCAGTTCTTAGCAGGGCTCGATCGTGGAACCTCGTTGCTGGAAGGCATAGATCTTACCAACTGCCAACCTTTTTAATTAGTGCTAGACCATAAATCCTCTTATTGTATAAATACTGGATTTACGTTCTTGGAACCATTTGAAAAAATTCAAGTTCTTCTATTTGCAATAAAATATTCTTGATTAGTGTTAAAAACCATATTGAGTTTTCAGTAAAGTTTTCAGAAGAATCGGACTATATCACGTACGTCATGTTATAAGTAAATCGTGTCATCTAAATTAAATTACAATTCGCAAGTAAGATTAGTCGCGTGCGACAAATTGCATCTTATAAATTGACCTTGCGAGGTTAAAGAAAGCACAGCTTTTTTGGCTGTTTCTTCACTTCCACCTTCTTCCTTCTTGTGTAACGGCATATAGGGCCTTGACAGAGGTCCTCCACCCCCCCCCCCTCTACTAGTTTCTGCTGCCCGTTTCTCTTCCCACAATTTCCAACTGGAATCCATTTTCTCTTCTCCGGCGCCCAAGTCATTGCCACGTTGCAATCATCTTGTCCATCCTTTCTAATATTAGGGCCGACCATGTTTCTGTTGCTACATCATCTTAATTATGATTTTTAAGATAATGCAGCAGAAAATGGCTATTCATAATCGTGTCCTTTATTTCCAAGGATATCAACCATTCCTCGTGCGTCGTATGCACGTTTGGCAACAGCTGGCTTCCAATCAATTACTGATCGCCAAGGCAACCCACCTCTCGCCCTTGATCCTAAAGAGGTTGTGCGGTTCGATTTGGATCTGGAAGAAGGCAACAAACTGCAGTGTAATGAGATTATCATACAGTTTTTAGCCATGACAGGGTTAGTATAGTTATCTATTGTTGTAAAAAGGCATAATATATGACCCCCCGGTTCTGTCATTTGCCCTTTTGACAGCGTACAAATCAAGTTTTGTGTTAGGATTCAAAAGTTTGAGTTCAGATTCAGACCTTAACCAAACTCCTGGAAAATATTTATGGAAATCAATAACCAAAGAAAAAAACATATTTTTCTAGATGTTTACACCGCAGTGTCTTCTTCACATTCCAATTTTATCGCTTTCCTCAAGTTACTACTGAACGGTAAGTTACATTTAACTTAAAAAAAATTATGGTTACGGAATTGATTAAGGATACACATGACAAAATAATGCAAAAAATTATCATTTTTACGAATTTTTTTCTTCAAATAGAACATTAATTAAATCTTTCTAATTCTAAAACTCGAAATAAAAATCTTTTTTTGATTTTGAGATACAGCGCAAAAAGCATTTTGAGCACCAA
>JAOEHV020445253.1:0-10285 GCA_025447995.2 Isaurus tuberculatus | reverse complement strand
GCCTGTTTTTCATGATGACTGCTGATGCAGCTGGGTGAATATCATTTGAGGGAGTGTGTGTGGGCAAGCAGATATGGGAATTAATTTCTGGTGTTTTTATTGTTTTCTTCTGAAAACAGACCAAAGGCCAAATAATAAATAGCTTATTAACCTTGTCAAATCATTATACAGGGAAACCTCAGACCTCTGTCTTGTTGTAATGACTTCAATATCGCTAGGTCATTACAACAAGGCCTCGGTCTGAGATTTCCCTGTAATGACCTCACTCTCGGTTAATAAGTAGTATGTAGTTCATGGGCTTCTTTTATATTTAGGAAGAAGTCTTTTTTTAAAATGACAGTAGGAAATATTAAGAATTATATGAAAGATATCTTTTATGATCATTGCCTTATTGTTAAAACACTTTTGGAAGAATACTGATTTCAATTTACAGGTATACAGTCTGTTACACACAAGCAGAAATAGACTGCAAAATTTTATCTACCACAAACAAAAAACTGATGCATTAAATGAATTAATAGTTTGTAACCTGAACCACAGAACACAAAAAGTTTAAACAGGAATGCAATCAAAGTGTGTTGGTTAAATGATAGAGATGTGGTGCATGTTCCTGGATGTTTTGCACTTGTAAATAATTGCCCCTTTGTTGAAAGATGGAACAATCGTACTGTCAATCAAAGACAACCAACAAGAGACAGACGAATCAGAAGGAAAGGGCACTGACTGAGTGACTGCTGTGAGCAGTGCATGCCCGTTTGACACCTCTATAATAACAGAAAGCTTGGCTAAGAGAATACCACCCTCCCCCCTCAAAAAAAATCATTCACCTGGTTGCATTGGGGGTTAGGTGAATTGTCAATGACCTATCACCAGAAAAAAAAAAAACATGCACAATTTAACTTGGGATTGCACTTACCATGCTTGAGTTGACCCCCCTGGCATGAGAGAAGGTCCATATCTGGCACCATCTTCTCCACCACTTACACCACTACCAACAAACAAAAGGCCTTTTGCTTCTAGAGTCTTGCATCTTCTCTGTGTGGTTGACATTTATTTTCAGTTATTTAGTGAGAATAAACTTTTAATAGCTTTAATGTTAATTTGTTTCAAATGAATTCATTTCGTTTTGCAGGATTCAGTAAAGGAACCAGTGTAGATGAGGTAATGTGCGACTCGAGGCTGACTGAGCCTTATGTACTTTGTCAGTAAGTTCACTTCAGAGGTGCTGTACCCCACAAAGGAAAATGGCACAAATATGTTGTAAAATAAAAGCCAATATCACTCTGAAACATTTGGTGTGCATTGAAAACTGATTTTTCTTTACTGGAGCCCCAGGATACGAACTCGGCTCAGTAGTGGTGAGAGGAATGGGTGATAACCACAAGACCGACCTGACTCCCCATTGATGACACACTTAACTTGCACAATTGAAAGTTGAAATTTTTAATCACCATTATCACTAAAAATCTGAACTAACTTTAAAAAATAGCACTAGTGCCACGAGACCATCTCTTTTCAAAAGTTAATGACTTTGACTTGATAAAACAAATGTTATCTAGGACCACAAGCTCATGAAAGAAAAGCATTAACAGTTATTATTATTGGCAGAGCACTCCAATATACTCACAATGGAATCCTTATATTCTGAGTTGCCACCATCAATGATTATATCACCTGCTTCAAGGAGAGGAACCTGGGGAAGAATAACAATATCATATTCCAAAGAATAATGCACAGTTTATTGTGGTCATAATTTATGCAGCTTTCTCTGACTTCTAGGTCAATATCAAAAAGTTCTAAAAATTTTAAACCATAAAAACAAATTTCTTTAATCCTATAAGGATGAAAACCAGAATGTCCTGAGAAATTCCCTCGAGTCAGACAGAGATCAGCTGAATCGACAGCCCACATGTGAGGTCCAGGTTCGAACCAAATGCACAGAGGTGGGAAGCAGAGTTCTAGTCACTTGAGTATCCATTATTTCAAAATCGGCAGAGTAGCTTGGAAATTTGGAACAATTAAAGAGGGCAATGGAAGGCTGGTATTGAATAATATAGCCAGAAATAATGCTTTGCCAGGAAAAGTTTGACATTTCTTTTCATAGACATATTCAGTGAAATCCAAAGATCATTATTTTAAACATTCCAAACATTTACCATCCACTTTGCATACAAAATAATGCCAACAAATGATTTACATCTGCATACTTGTTATTTATATTCAAAGTTTTTATGAATTCAGTATCATTCAATCCCTGCATGATGATGGTAGATTAGTTACTACCGAAATGTTGGAGATTTTTAAAGATCATTTTACATTTTAAGTCTCATCAGTGTCAAACAATTTATAAATTTTTTAAATTTTAAAATGCCTGACTACAATTTTAACAGCATTTTTAAATTCAGTGAAATTCAAATTGTTTTGTATTTCCCAACAACTTGGAGAAAACTTTATTTTCTTTTTGACTAAAAAAGTGGGATGAGCGGGAGGAAGGGGGGATGGGGGTGGGGGGAAGGGGAGGCTTAAGCTTCTTTGTGGTGCCTGGAATCCCTTTTTCTTTTTATGATCTGCATACCAACTGATCAATGAAACCATCCACAGCACTACCAGCTTTGACAAGCAGCATGACTCTTCTGGGCTTTTTTAAGTGGGACACCATTTCTTTCAGTGAATGAGCCCCAATAATGTTGGTCCCTAGATAAAACAGGATAAACAGGTATTTAACTCTGATCTTGCAAAGCACTATTTGATAAATATTTTCTACTCTAAACTGAAGTACTGTTATGAAAGCTACACTCATGCATGAAGAAATTAATATTAACAGTAACTTTGGTTTTTGTTTTTTAAATTTGATTTAATAATAAGTTATTTTCAAGAAAAGAGTGGTTGTATTTACACAATATAGGAGATTAAATGAAAGAGAAATTTAAGTAAGCTAGTTTATTTGGAGCATTACATCTGTTTATGTTTTAGTTTCAATTAGTTCTTTTGCTAAATTGTGTTGTATGTGTGCTAAGAACTGACTTGCTGACAATGAAGGAATTTTGCAATATTATATATGGTCAAGCTGGCATCTCAGACACCAACTTTCCTGGCAAGAAATATAACATAGGGAATGTAACAACTACAAAAACAACCCTTAGGGCTTTAAAGGTCAACCACAGGAAATTTTTCATTAAACAATGTAATGTGCAATTCCTAAATTGTTACCTTTTGCTTCATTGGCCAAGAATCTATCTACTTTTTCCACAGTTCGATTAAAAGCACAAACCTAAAAAAAATGATAGGGTTATAGAGTCGACAATGCATAATTATTTTGCAAATTGGATTCACAAAAAAAATGTTTTTTGAGCACAACAAAAATTTAGCTGCAATATATTTGGCTTAAAATTTAAAGGAACTTGTATTTATAATTGTTTATCTTTTCTTTTGTCTACGGAAATTGTTTAATAATCCAGTGATGGTAAATCAAATTCTTGGACTCTTTGGTGTTAGTTGTACATAGCCCCACCAAAGATCAAGGAAAATAATAATATTATCATTAACACCAACAAAGCAATACTATTCAGACTGTAAGGACGGAATGAATCTTGTTTTTCCAAAACATGAATTATAGCTAAAATTACTGGCTAAAAAAACAACAATATTATGTGACTTATGAATAACAAAACACAACTTTCCTTAAGTTAAAGACACTCCCTCCCTCCCTCACCAGCCAGCTGAATAATAACCGCACAAAAAAAATCATATATTTAATATTGAGTCGCTCTAACACGATTAATTAAAGGTCACGGTAACTGAGTTAGTTCTCGAATAGTGTAAAAAAATTGAAAATATATACATCTACTGAATAGCAAAACCAAAGCAAATCGTTTTTGAAAGGGAAAAAATTCACCAATTAACATCTTCAATATCTTGCAATCTTAAAGTGTTACAAAATTATGAGCAATTAATGAAAAAATGATTGTAAACTATTTTTTAATTCACCAAGCATTGCCTCGAACTATGCAAATATTCTGAATCACGATGAGTAAGCAAAAATGAACTTGCAATCGACTTTCATTGACAGACCAAAATACAAACCATCAATAAAATACGTCCATACTAATGTCTAGACAAATAATTTTCAATTAGAAGACAAAACGTGAAGTGTCATTCCTTTGGCTCCTTTGATGTACACAAATCTTAAAACTGTACAAATTGTAGTGCAGAACATAACTCATTTACATACCACAAAGCCATGATCATTCATGTTAAGAATCAAGTTCTGGCCCTTAAAAAAAGAAAAAGTATCGGTCAATTGCAGTTTCCACTGTTTGCAAAAAGGTGTAGAAAACTACAAACATAAATTCCAAAATGGGAAAACTTACCATTACTGCCAAACCGATTAAGGCAATATCAGCCCTGCATAAAAATAATTGAAAATGAACAAAAAATTGGTCAAAAGTTTTTCTGATTTTATGAAAAACACGCTTGGTCATCTATTGTTTAGACAGTAGTTAGACTTTATAAACTACAGCATTAAGACGACAGTTAAATAAATTCGAGAAAATTACAGAAAAATTCTTTAACGTTATAAAATATCTGACTTTAAAACTAAAACAAAAGCATATTTAGTTACATCTGTCATGCAAATCGATCAAATACGTAAAAACATTCTGAAAGTTCTTACTTTTGTGACCCCATTTTGCTGCCTGTTGTCGACTGCTAGCTGTCGTTCTGTGACAAGGAATAACTCGGTCATTCCTGGGACTAGTTGTTTAAGAGATCGATCACGAGAGAAGTTTGAACTTTAATAAACGCGTGGTAGAAACGTGATAAAATATTCCATTCTGATATATTTAGAGAGATCTGCTGCTACATTCACACACTGAAGTCTGCCTTTTTTAATAACAGCCAGGAAGTTTCTGTACAAATTTTATTTGTAACAAAAACTATACTCACTCTACGCACCAGTCATTCACAGGCAGCCCAGCCCAAAGCTCATAATCTAGTTCAAGTGACTCTAACTGGCAAAATCCACGCAAACTCATGGAGCCCTCAATATAAAAATAATTGCCTGATAATAAGTTACCCAACTTTTTTCGTCTGAGAGAACAAGATTAGAAACTATAAAACCTTTAACACTTAAATCAGCTAAAACTGACATGAAACAAAACACTCACATGTAACTAGTTAACAATTGAACTTGGCAAAGAAAGTACAAGTCAATGTAGGTGGTGAATCAGGCTCAAACCAAAATAGTTTATTTATTTGTAGTCATTGAGGTCAAAAGGTGTAGTTGTTAAATTATTATCATTCAACCACAGGCAGCCCAAGCTAAATGTGTGTAAGAGTTTTGAAGCGACTGATTACAAGACTTTGTATGGGAAATTTTATTTTTAAAAAATCGAAATATTTTTCTACAAATAGCCAAAATAAAGTTTCCTTACCTCAATTGTTGTGTGTTCATTGTTTGTTGTCGGCGCATTTCTAACATTTGGAGACATTTAACACAAAAAAAATTTTCCCATACAAAGTCTTATAATCAGTCACTTCAAAACTCTTACACACATTTAGCTTGGGTTGCCTGTGATTCAACTAGCTTTAAAAAAGACCGTAGTCAGGCCTGTCGGAACAAAATTTTGATTGGGGGGCTATGAGCTGTGAAGGATAGACAACCAGCCCAGTACTGAATTAAAAACTCTTAACTACGTAATGAGAAATTTCATATTTAAAAATTATTGGGCGGGGGGCTGCGGCCCCCCCCCCCCCCACTTCCAATGGGCCTGTTTGTACGTTAGCAAACAATTGCTAATTTGTTTAGAATAAATGGGATTTTTTCTACTAGGCACTTAATGAAAATAGACCACTTGTACTCTATTAGCAAAACCAACTTCAATGTATATTTCCAGTTTATTTCACAACTTTTAAAAGTACTTTGTAACAATTGAAAGCAAATAGTATAAATTTTCAGACAAACTCATACTCAAAAAAAAGCCATTAAGTTGCCCGTTGTTATAAAGATAAATAGAAATCAGACAAAATGGCCGAGTTGGTGGTGAGAAATAGCCTGCAAAGCAACTGCTAGAGGGGAATGGAAAAAAGTGAAAAAAAAAAACAGATAAAGAAGAGCACTCTTCCTTCTCTATTTTTTCACACTTCTTCCTAACATTACTCCTTCCTTCCTTAAGGTCTTGCTTCGCAGGCTAGAAGAGATAGTGAACTATTACCAGCACTTGAAATGAAACCATACTGTAGCAAGACAAAAAAAAAACATATTCGAATTATTTTTTTATTTTCATATTAACTTGGCTGAAGTAATCAATTTGTTATTTAGCATAGGACATGAAATATTTTAAGTATGTTATGAAATGATCTTTGCAGTATTAATCCAAAATATTAAGTAACTGTAAAAGAGAACCCTGAAAATATTCAAATCCCTTTGCAACCTAATTTTCTTTTCTTTTTCTCATTTCAATTGCAAATGCTTAATATTAGCTTGTGCACATTGCCCAAAAGGTTGCTTTTTATCATTGTTAGATATTAAGAACAGTATAAACTCAATCACACAAACAAGTTTGCTTTGTCAGGAAAGGGGCCAATTTAAGATTTTTTTTTTTGCTCAATCAAATTTTTGCTTCAAGTTATAGTATTTCCTATTTTGTGGTTTAAACGTTTTAAATAAAGCATCATTTTTCCTAAAAAAGTCAAGTTCAAATTAGCAATTTCCCTTTTATTAGACCTTTAGTAAAGAATCTTTCAGAATAAGTATCTTTCTAAATCAAATTTGCTCCTTGCAAACATTTTTCAACTAAATTCATTGTTATACAATATGCATATAAAGCAAAGTGGGAGGAGGAGGTATCCACAGTGTTATAATAATATGTGACTGTTATTGAACAATTGAACGCAAACTTTTGATTGCTGTTGGGTGAGCTTAGGCCAGCTATTTCAGATATTTAAACTTTCATAGATTAAACTTCAAAGTCTTGCCACATTTTTGAATTACAACTAATGCAGTTGCAGTTATTAATTTTTTTCCCTATATGACCTTATTTCTCCCATTGCATTGTCAAACTCTATTTTCATGGCCATAACCCTATATAATATAATGTAACAAGTTTAGCATTCAGTAAAAGCTGTCATTCAGTTTATATTGACATCAGTGTGGAGGTTAATGAACTACTGGGTGATCTTCTGTCACTTCTTCAATTATTGTCTCAACTTTGGATTTTTCTGATGTCTTAGTAGATACTCCATTCACTTTTGGCCCCATCAAATACTCAATGGCAGGTACTTCAGAATACAACAACTGATCTACCATCGCAAAGTCCTTTCGACGACGCTCAACATCTTCTGCTTTCGTCCAAGAATGGTCAGCTTCGAGTTTATAACCTCCAAGGCATTCATGTGGACAGGATAAACCCCATTCCTAGCATATTGGATGAAAGTAAACTGTTTAGAATGGAGTTAAATTTCATCAAGTGACGTTTTTGATCAACTTAATGCTTATTGTCTTGATTTCCATTTTTCTTTTTTCCTCTTACTTATTTATATTTATTTGAAGGGTACTGTTTTATTTGAAAACTGAAACCTTAGAACTCGATTACCAGGAAATTTTTTTAAAATACAATTTTAAAACAAAGAAATTTTTATTTCAGAAATTTAAAGCTGCAAGTCAGTTTTGAGTGTAAAAAATCCCGAAATGCAATGCCGCATGAAAGTAAACTTGGATAACTCTGCTCAAAACTTTAGTTTGTTTTAAAATTAGACTTTGTTCCTAAACAACAATGTATTACAAACCAGAAATTCTATTAATATGGAAAATAGCATGGTTACATTGAAATTATGTACTAAAAGATTTTCTCAATAAAAAATAATTTTCATCACAGATAGTGTCCATGGCAATGACCTATTTTATTGCATTCCTTATTCCTTGTTAGAAAAATGACAAATTGAAGATTTAAACTCTACAATATCACCAGAAATTCAACTTGAAAATAGAAATAAATTATGAAAATAAATCAAATTACAAGAAGTAGAACACTTCATTTGAAAACAAACTAAATCTCTAATTATAAAATGAGAATAAGCACTTCAGTAAGGCAATATTTCTTTTTTACCTCCTCTGAAAGCATTGAAAAGTATGTGGAACCATCATTTCTTCTATAAAGGTAGTACATGTGACCTGGTCGTTTTCTGAAGTTGCACTGTGCATGATGGAGTTCTGCATTTCTCTTTGTTTCTTCCAGAACTTTTCTGGCCTATACAGAACAACAGCAAACTTCAAACAGGGGGATCACAAACTGAGCAGATTTTGAACTAATAAATATCTTTGATTTAACCATTTATTCTAAAAATTTAAAGCAAAAAAATAGAGAGAAAATTTAGTTCAAACAAAAAATCATTTCTATTATCAGTTACTTTAATTTGTTAAAAACTAATTAAAGAACTTTTGAATTTTTTTTTCAAATTATTGAACATTGTCTAATTTATTATTATGCAGTCAAGGCAAAATGTAAATCACCTTTTCACTTGAGCAATCATTTTCACTCAAAAATTTCTATCCGTAACCAGTAATGTTTCACATCTAACAAGTCAAAAGTTTTGTTCATCAAAAATTTCATTGCATATGTAAAGAATGGGAACTAAATTTCTTACTTGTTCTTGGAGATGTTTTATCTGCTCTGCAATTAAGATCAATTTGTTGCTTGCTGCACAACGGATAAACTGATCTGCCTTCTGCACTTCTTGTGCCAAGGCCACTAAATCATAAGGGTCACCAACTCTATGAACACGCTCTGGATTGACAAGCTGCTTGCTTGCTTCACTGTTTTTTGTATCAACTGTGTGAGCTATTGCTGAGCACATAAAAAAACAAGAAAATCAAGAAAAAGATTTCAATTATTTCATTAAAGCAACTAATTATAAATACTGAAATGAAATATACTCAGAATTTGTTTTGGTCTTATACCCAATATATTTTAAGTATGAAGAGTATTTCAAAGCAGGGCATAGTGAGCACTAAAAATGGTAAACCCATCCAAGTTTGTGCCTTTTTCATCAAGCTTTATTCCACTGGAGGATGAGACTGTCACAAAGTAAAGTAGTTTTTCAGTGAATTTTCGCCCAAGTTCTGGGGCTCAACAATGTTTCCAAGGTTTTTCCAGGGCCTGTAAAAGTCCTGCCTACAGGCCTGGTTGCTAGCTATGGCCTGTTAAGTAAATGTAACTGAAATTTCCCCATCATGTAAAACTATTTGTGACCAAAAAGCATTGTATAAGCATTGAGAAGTAAATAATAATTCACTTTAGATAATAACGTTCACATACTTTTACATTTTTAAACAATAAGGATAAACATTAAAACTATAATAATATAAAAAAAATATTCTCCATTTAAAATTTGAGGCAACATAACACGAAATTCTAAATATCAAAGTATCACATGGCAGTACATAATCAGGTATAAACTAAAATCATGTTGGTAAACTGATGAATTGGGGACACGTGTAGTCTTTAACCAGCTTCCGTTTTTTCGTAAATCTAATATTTTTTTAATCATTTCAACAAAAAACAAGTGAACACAAAGCCAAAGGATAAAACAAGAGTCACAAGAGGTTCAGACGGCCTCACGGTAAGTCCAAATTTATAATGATACTTGGGTTCAAATCGTGAACTTAGGGCTATGGTGTAGTTACACAAAGGGCGACAAAAGAGAGTTTATAAAATAAGCTCAATCAATCGGAGTGATTTGTTGTAAGTTCCTGTAAAACTACTCTGTATATTTTCCTCTTAGAATGGGGGAAACTTTAGGGTACCATATCTATTCGTCCAAAATGCAACGATCTTTATAAAAAGGGCAAACTAAAATAACACTTACCCAAACTTATTTGATCGGGATTATCCATCGGTTGTAGAGGTAGCAGAAAATTACGAGGAAACAGGAATAATTCTACTTCGATAACAACTTTAAACGCTAAAACCGACGCAAGAATTATAAAAAGAAAATCAGTCACAGTTGCGTAAGTTCTATAAACTAGTGCTCAGATTTCCTCGGCCAATAATTTCCGGGACATAGCGAGGGGCGGGACGGTGAGAAACGAGACATGGTCGTGGAATTACGCATCGCTGACAGAGACTGTTATCATCCGTTTTCTTTCGCCTTTCTGAAAATTCTAAAATATCGTCACCATAAACCTGCTGAACCACAGGTGGCCCAGGCTATAATTAACAAATAGATTCCATGTTAGCGTGCGTCTGTTCAGTAATAGATCACAGATGACGTCAAACTGTGGTAAGAA
>JAOEHV020445151.1:0-10286 GCA_025447995.2 Isaurus tuberculatus | reverse complement strand
AGTGTCATATTTGCAGCTAAACTCCACCAGACGGTAATGCGCATGAGCAGTGTCATATTTGTAGGCAGTTATTTGTACGTCACGTGCTTGGCTTGGACCAATGAGAAAGATAGAAAATTTCCATCGAATGATAATAAATATTATTTACTTGTGTAAACCAAAGTACATGGAACTTTCCATCTTATGGTTATTTTTTAAGTAAAGAATCCTGAAACCTGTATTCTGTGATACCATACTAGTTAGTTTCTCCAGCTGACTTTGCAGCTTCTTCTTTTTCCAGTAGTTGTTGCTTGACAAAATTACCACCAATCGGCGACCCTTGTTAAGAATGAAGCTGTAGTTCACACCAGAAACATGTAAATGAGAGCGAAACCGGTTCAATAAGATATTCCAGATATTCCTGTTTGCACTGTATTTGAACTCAAGCAAAAGTCCCTCACAAAAGGGTTCAGAAAGACAAAATGACACCATGTAGTTTAAGTTTTACTGTAAAACTAACACAGGGTTAACATTGATTGGTGTATTAAGAAAAAATGGATTATGATTACATGTGAGCCTAGTTATTTTGATGTAGTGAGTATCTATTAGTTTTTTTTTCTTGTATATATATTTCATGATTATTATTTTCTGTTACAACAAAATAAAGATGCCGTTGTCCTGAAGAGTAAAAATATTTTTTCATCTAGGTCCTAGTTATTATTGATGCTAAACCTAAAGATCTAGGGCTGCCAACTGATGCCTATGTTGCTGTTGAGGAGGTTCATGATGTAAGTTTCAATTAATCAAAATTAGTGATTAGAAAACATGTTTTACTCATTAGTATAAAATATTACCTAAAAAATGTGTGGTAATTGTCAAGCCTTTCCCTAAGAGGCGTGCGATCACACGCGCACATCTCCACACACACGTAAATGCTTTGAGGTGAGCGATTTATCGCACACCTAAAACATCAAATATTTAAACTCCAGATAAGTGAGTTGTCTGACTGTGCTGGTAATTAAACTTGTAAAGTAAACAACTTTCAAGAACGTTTTTTTTCTAAAGGAGTTTCTAAATCATTTCTTAGTGTTAATGATAAAACTCGTCGGCTTATAGACAGGAATTTAGCTGTTGAAATAACATGTTTGCTAAAATACATTTTATGCAAGAGAAAAAACTGTTTTAGCTGAAAAATTGAAAAAAATTTCCAAACTTGATTTTGTAAGTTTTAAATATAGTTAAACATGTAAAAATAAAACTACATGCCACCGCACGCCTAACTGAACAGAGGCGTGTGATTTTCAGCACGTCTGCAATTTTTCTCAAGGAAAGGCTTGAATTGTGCAATTTAGGGCTTGCAGCCATAGGTTTCTTGATTTAAATCTGGCCCGTTGAACATTGGATTGACTTTTTTTAACCAGTCAACTCAGCTTTCCATATTTACGTGGTCATTGACATAAGTATCACCTTCTGCAACTACAATAACAAGTGATAGATCAGTGCCCCAATTCTTCATCTTATTCTAGTACCATCACTGATTTGGTGTTTGACAAACCATATTGCACCAGTTTTGCAAATTAATGCAAGGCTCCAGATGTTTGAGCCTTTGAGGTTTGGAAAGTTGTTGAGGAAGGTTTTTGTCCAACTGGCACTTTGCCATTAAGGGATCAATCTTCTGAAGCACCTTTCTGAATTTACTAGCTAATTAAAAGAACTTGTGCTGCCTTTCTCTTATTGTATGGAGAAGTTCACATTCCATCTGTACCCACTGTAGTACTTTATCATTTACTCTATCAATGTAGAAAATTGAAGAATTCTGTGATAGAAATACATCTTGGCAGCCTCGATGTTTTGACATGTCTCAGCTGTGCAGAAGAGTTGACCAAATGTAGGATAGAGAGTTTGCAATTTGTGAATATTGACCAGAGTCTTGACACCAAGACCAAAGCAATTGCTATAATTATGTGACAACTGCATTGAAGAGCTTCAGGAGATCTTCACTCGACATAGCAAGGAGAACTGTATTAAATAATAAAAATAAAAACATAGGTATGCTTTTATCTCACAACGTAAAAGTCAATTAAGATGGAGGTCACAACATTTTGACCACTACTGCTGGTTTTCATCAGGTGAGTGAGGTAGACTAGTTACGTGTTGCTACTTATATAACAGGTGGTTAATAGTGATTGGTGGATTTCGATCCTCATTGTTCTGGTGAGATATCTATTTCTCAGAGGTCCAGGTCAAAACTCTTTCCTCAGAGGTCCAGTTCGAAGCTACTCTCTCAGAAGTCTGCTGTATCGATCTTCTATTATGTTTTTTGATCATTGTTCAGTCCAAGCTTTAGGAATTTCAATTCCACTATCCCTGTTGATATTATCAGGATAAAGTTGTGTGGATAGCTTCCTTTATTCTTCGGGTGTACCAGTGATCAATAAATTTCACTTCATTCCAAAGCAGCTGGTGGAATCGTGGAGTTAGTGGAACTCTTGTTTGCATGTTCAGAAATGGCAGAGGTCTGGGTATGGGCAAGTTGTATATCTCTCTGATGTTCCTAATATCCTTTCTTGAATAGGTCAGCCCATCTCACCAATGAAGACCTTGTCACATTCACAAGGAATTCTGTAGATCATGCCGTCCTGTCCAGCTGGATTGACATGGTCCTTTTGTCATACACTAGTTTTGATCTGATTGTTTTGTTGGAGATGATGATGTGTTGTTGTAAGCAGTGATGAAGAGGCTCTGATACGCCTGTCACATATGATAAAACATCTGTTGACTTGAACTGTGTTATGGATGATCTTCAAGCTCCAGAAGGATCACTTTGAATACAAGTTAAACTAAAAGAGATCTAATGCACATGGATCCCAAGATTGTCGTCCCCATTAACACTACATAAATTGTAGGTAGTGATGAACCTGGAAGCTTTTTACAATAGTTATAATATCATAGGTTATATCTCACTCAGGTGTTGTTTTACAAATTCTATTTTTCCTATTGTAGGATGGTACCCCAACAACTAAGACATTTGAGCATATTCCTAGTGAAATTGGAGCCGAGGAGGCAGAGGAAGTAGGAGTTGAGCACTTGCTGAGGTTAGTTTTGTTTTATGATTAATTCATTACTTCTCATTGCTGTTAAGCCAATTTGTGTATTGAGTAATGTAGGGAGAAGTAAGCTGATCTACTTGGCTTCATAGGATTACTGATATAATTACTGTGTAGAGGACCAGTTTAAGAAATAACATTAATCATAAAAATTACTTTATTATAAATGAAATGATAATATTACTATTGTTTAGTTTTCTTTATCAAATTTCACAACAAAATTCTATGAGCTTCTAAACACTAACCTTGGAATTCTAACCCTATTGCATTGGAGTTTTCTTTAGTTATCCTGAACTGTTATCAATTTTCGAAATCACAAAAACAAATCCAATCAAATAATCTTTCAAATTGTGCAATTTTTTGTTAAGATTAATTAAGCCCTTCCCTATGATTACCTCTGTACAGTCAAATTCCTCTTAACAGACACCCAGATAAGAGGAACACTTTCATAAAATGGATACCAAATCTTGGTCTTTGCCGCTTTTAATCATTTTACTGTAACTTAACTGACACTCTGAACTACCAAACAGGCAGATAAAAAGTACTTGTTTATTAAAAATGCTTTTTTTACTATGTAGATATTTTAATGTAAATTTATTGACCTAGCACCACCAGGGCTCAAAGCTCGTCATTTTTTCTAGGCACTTTTTTGCTAGTAGTTTTGAAATCTTAGGCATATTTTCAAATTTTTAGGCACAGAGGACCAAAAGTTAGGTGCAAAACTGAATATGTAAGGCATACAAAAAGCTTTATTTGTAACAATTGAACGAGTTGAAAACTTTTGTCAATTTTATTTTAAATAAAGACTCAAAGCTACCTTCTGCTTGTCACAAAAACTCTATCAAGCTTTGTTGACCTGCCATTGTTGTCACCAAATCTCCCGTGCTGCTGACCCAGAGCCTTCAATCCCTTTAGTTAGTGCCTCATGCATGAAACATCTCAGGGTGCATAAACAAAGTATCCAACAGTGTATGGGGGGAATGACGAGAATTAGGTGAAAAAAGGTTGACAAAACCAAACAACACACCATGGAAATTTAAAACTTTTATTAGTTGACAGGTTGGATTAAGGATGAGAGTGATTCACTGTCAGCTTTAGTGACTGTATCTTCCAAGAAGTGAAACTCATTGTGATTTTCAGTCGCACATAATCATTTACATCAAGGCGCAATTTCGTGACTAACTTCATTTTTTTAGGCACACTGCAAAAAATTTAGTCGCATTTGCAACCAATTGGTCGCTAACTTTGAGCCCTGACCACAGGCGACAGCAGTTCCTAAATCTTAATTTTGATCTTAACAAGTCAGCCATGTTGCATTCATTAAAAAAGTCACTGCTAATGCTGTGAAAAGGCAAATTGTTTTCATGTTCACTTGTGTGATGTTACCTCAAGTCTCTGTAAGATGGACACCTCTCAAAGACGGACTGTTGCAACCTGTCCCAATGGTTTTGATCTAAGAGGGGTTCAACTGTTTTAAACCAAATGAATGTTATTGTCCCAGAAAACATTATGCCAAACACATTCGTTACGAGGGAACACTTTTTACATCATCAGTTTGCTCTTTTGAGTCTTTCAATGGGTCTTTCAAAGCTTTCCATTTTGATTGATAAATTGTAGTTTTAGTTGTCAGCCATTATCAGATGATAAAAAGTCAAACTGGATCTTGTATTAATATTATTTTACAAGTTTCATTTGGTATGTTTGACAGTGAGACTGACTCAGTCCTTTGTGATAGAGTTTGTAGCACAGTTATAAGCAAGTACATTTGGAAACAATTTTTCCTGTTATATTTGAATATATCAAATATGAGAGATAGTGTTTCATCACATTTCCAAATACCGGGAAGAGAGTTGAAAATATGACATGCTGTGGAGTATTTTTGACAAAATTTGAGATGTTTGGAATGTGATGAAACACTCTCTTGAGTATTTGTTATATATTCTCAATTTGAAACTAAAACTTAAGCCTAGTTTCCATTTGATTGTTCACGATTGCCGGTATCACTGATGCGTAGGATCGCTCATGATCGCTATCAATTTCTTGCACATGTTTCCATTAAATTGCAAAAGTTAATGCTCCAGTGAGCTCCAGCACAGTTCATGGCTCTTTTATGAGCCAATAGGTTTAATGGTCAGTTGTAATCTATATGACACACACATGGTAGCAAAGCGGGGTAGATTACGATGGCTCGATTGCTGAAATGTGTTTCCATATAATTATATAATCATTGATTGTTGGTCCTGATCGCCAAGTTAGAATTTTTCTATCTCAGTGATCGCAATTGCTGACGATCGCTGGCAGCATTTTCAACAATCCAGCGATCGTGAGCGATGGTATGGAAACTAGGCTTAAGGAGTAAAGAAAGAAATAAAATTGTAAAAATATAATATGCTAATTAAGATCACATTTCGAAACGATGATCACAGTTATGATTTCTTTTGTTTTAACTTCAGTTGATGAATTATTAATGAGTTATAGAAGTGTAAGTAGTATTAATAGAAGCCAAATAATTTTTATGAGCCACCTGGCTCATAAGGCTGGCACTTGTCTCCAGCTTCCAGAGTCTCAGACTCCCCCTGAATGGAACACTAGTCCATCACAGGTTAGCTCCCAGTTGAAGCAAGCTGGTACTCACTTACAGACCTCACAAGGATGGATAACTAAGTAAGCTTTGGAAGAAAAGGTTACACAAATGTTCCTATTTCGGTATAGCCGGGGATCAAACCTGGGACCTTGTGGTTGGAAGGCATAGATCTTACCAACTGCACCAACCTCCCTGCCATAATTTTAGTAGGGAAAACACAGGATTCAAAGTTGTAACATCTGCAATACCAGTACAGCACTCTTTAAAAACTGAACTATGAAGCTACAGTTGCAGGGAGTTGGTCAATTTAACAGGTCAGCCACGTTAAGTTGTACAATTATTATTGTGATTGAATTTGGACTTGATTTGTTTGACATTGTCAAACAGTCAGTATGATTATCTAAGCAATTAAAATAATTGCAGGTAATCATGGATTCAAATCCTGTTTAAACCTGAATTTCTTGAGGTTTCTCTTTGGCCTTTACTCAAATTACATAACTTAACTGCAAGGATCACTTCTGAACATCGTAATTGAACAAATTAATAAAATTTAATGTTTCTATAGGGACATCAAAAACCTGACAGCTGGTACACTATCACAGCAAATCACGAACCAGCTTATGTCTCTGAAAGGTTTACACTCTCGACTCCAAGATATAAGAGATTACCTTGAGAAAGTTGCCACTGGCAAACTTCCTGTGAATCATACAATTATCTACGAGCTTCAAGATGTGTTTAACTTGTTACCAAACTTAAATTTGGAGGAATTTGTAAAGGATTTGGCAGTTGAGACAAACGACCAAATGCTGGTAACTTATGTTGCTTCACTTGTTCGTGCCATTATTGCTCTTCATAATCTGATTAATAACAAGGTGGCAAATAGAGATGCTGAGAAAGATGAAGCAACTAAGAAAGAAGAGAAGAGTAAGGAGAAAGACAAGGATAAAGAAAAAGACAAAGATACAAAAGAAAAAGATAGCAAGGAAAAGTCTAAAGACAAAGCAGATGACAAACAAAAATAATCAAATATTTTTGCAGTTGAACTCGTGGCAATGTTTATACTCATTTCCATCAAGTACTTTGTTTTGCTAACATAAAACAGCATTTTCAATTTTTTTTTTCCATTCTTATAGAATTCTGAACTTTCCTAGCTGTTTATGTCTTGGCACACTGCTGTTTTTTTTTGAAAGCAAATGCATGATATGCAAATTCAGAGGAAGAATCTTTGCTTTGGCTAATAAACAGATTCAAGAACAAAGTCAGTGAATTCAAGGGTCAAAACTCATGATAATTATTTGTGTGATTTTAATCTCAAAGGGGCCCTAAAGTTCTTTCAAACTCCTTTATCTTGAAAGGCAGTTTTGATTTATCCTGTAAGCTCAAAACTTAAGAATGGCATTTGTTCCTAAATATATCCCATATCATCTATAAATTAAAACAGTTTTCAAGAATATTGCTTTTCATATCATTTAGCATAAATTATATTTAACAAGAGTTGCCATAGTTTGCTATTCTTGGGTTTCACTAAGTCCCATGAGGATATAACACAATGGCAGATGGTGGTCAAATAATGAGATTCAAACTAGATTCTGATGAGATTCTTTTGTATTGATAACTGAACAGACATAAACTACATATGCCGCTGAAAATAAATAGCAAATCAGTTACTGTTCATCAGCAGGATACCTAAATTGTGTGCAATTCAACAATTGGTTTTGGCTCCATTAAATCCTGTACCAATTGAAGAACAATTCAGGTGGAGCCACCCACTAAGTGAGCACAGTAACTGAACAATGTTAGTATAACTGACCACCATGTGCACTGAACTGGAACCTATGAAACCTACCAATTAGACTTTGGGAAGGGTAAGGAAATAGATAAAACAAAGCATGTGATTCATCAACTGTAGATTGAAATGTTTAATCATTGCTGTTAGTATAGCAGAATAAAAAGCAGCTGTTTTGAGTGTTAGCCCATTGTCAGAGTAACTGAGGACTAATGCAACATTGCTCTGATGAATGGCTTATGCTCAAAATATCAGCTTCTTACTATACTTAACAGGGTCCGACAAATATTTCTGACAAAACTTGTCCCTGGCCAAGTGGCATAAAATCACTTGCCCAGCAGAATGAGCTACTTGTCCCATATCAGTTCACAATCATGGTCTAATTGATTTTCACTTTAAATTCTCATGGAAACAAGCATTTGTAACTAAAAATTATAGCCAAAAAATACTCGTACTTTCTGAAATGGTATAAAATGAAGAAAGCTCCATCTAAATGTAGCATGGCTTGATTTTAAATTATATTATTTAACTTCTAAATTCTTTAGGACAGAAAACGCAACATCTCAGGTGCTTGTAGATTTCATCTGCCTTTTTACCACAAAGAAAACAAACTCTACTAGACTGTTTTCGGCAAAATAATAACTTTTTAATACATTTAAATGGTTTTTTCTAAACACAGTAGAGTTCAATTTTCAGGACAATTTCAACTTTTGAGAGATGACTAAAAAATAATTGTTGGTTACACCATGTAAAATGAGAAATTTTCTTTAAAATTGAGCCCTGTTGTTTTGTTACGCAAAATGACTCATTAGCCAATTGCTATGGCCCAGCAGGCATCTTCTGGAAATAAAACACTTGCCTGGCATATTTTTTAACTTGTCCCAGGCATCCAGGCCTAATATTTGTCGGACCCTGTCCTTACTATACACTTAAGGCAATGATTAAACACTCTGACCTTGAGTTGATTAAATCACAAGAAGTGTAATGGTTTGCTAGCCTGTTTTTGTCCTTAATACCATCAAAGCTACAGTTTTGCCAGGTAATGCAGCAATAAAACCTAGCAAATTAGTATCAATATAACTTTGAATTAACTACATTTCAAGTTTCTTATTTTTTTTTATTATCACTAAATGTAAAACTGAGGCACATGGTAACTTTTTATATACAGACTGTAAAACGATAATAGCTAAACTATAAGAAACACTCTGCGATTGAATTATACATTCAAGTAAAAATCTAAAAAGTTTATGTCTATTATTAGTTTTCGCTGCAATGTTTCAGTTGAAATCTTCCCTGGTCATCTTCGTGCTAATTGGCCTTTTTCAAGGATGCTTAAAAATCTTCCTCTCGTCATTTCCCTTGCTGCAAAAAAATCATTTGGAATAAAATGATAATGAATGATATTGTGTTCATGTTATCAAAAACTATATTAATTGTACTTAGAACTCGGCAATGGAAATGCTCCAACTTTGAAATCTTGTTCCAAGCAACTGGCAGCTTTTTCTTACTTTATTATGAAAGAACAAAACATGAGGACTGGTTGATACTTTTTCCAATCTTGAATACTGTCAAAGCCAGATTTTTTAAGGGGGTTTTTTATTTTGCAGCCACATAACTTGATTAACTAATACAACTACAAAAGGTTGATTCGTAGCATAATACCTAATAATGGTGACACAAATATATCTTTGATTGGCATTGACAAAGACACAACAACTGATCTGCTCCAAACAGCTGTAGTTTCATAACTCGGCTGGCAAGAACACTCATATCACAAGGGGCACAGCTTCAAAACCTATTTAAATCCTAATTTTTCCAAGCTTCTCCTTCCAAGTTACTTAAATTTCATTACTGTGAAAGAATTTCATAACATCATTACAACTAATTACTGACCAAAGTCAAATACAATATTTAATCAAAATTCCTTCCTTGTATAATTATTATGAATCTATGAGCAATTATTACAAGAATGAATTCTGATTGGATGTACCTATAGTTTTTCAAAATCATAGATTATTATCCCTTCATCTGTAACATCCTAAAACTGTACATTTTTTTGAAAACCTGATAATCTTGTGCTCTTAATTACCTTCATCCAAACCCAACTGAAAGGCCAGATTTTGTAAACCACGAACTTTTTCCATCAACTGCGAGGCTGTGAGACTGCCAAACTCTGTCAATAAACATCAAAGGAAATCAAAAACTGTTTATGGTAAATTATACTTGGCTTAAAAAGACTACACATCTTATAAAATGGTATCTTTTGTCATAAAGTACATAAATTTATGATTTGATTCTTAAATTACTTAATGTTGTCTTATCACTAACCTTGAAGCATATCCAAGTCAACTTCTTTTTCTAGTTCCGATAACACTTTTGGTGTTGCACTTGTGTTAGAGTATGGCTGGTATAAAAAAGCAGATTATTAGCTAAGTGTTGTTTATATGTTCTAAGGTTAAAAGAAGAAACAGAGCTTTTTAACTTTTATAATTTTCAGTGGTTTGTTTACATTGCCATTGGTGTCTGAAAAGTGTCATTATTTTCTGCTCAGCTAACTTACTGGACCATGATATATTTAAGCATTCAGAATTGTGGTAGGGAAGGAATAATGTATTTTCTCTATTAAGCGCCTCTGGGGGCTTGTTGTCTGCAAGCACTTTAGAGGGGGGGGGGACTTAATAAATTCAACAGAACAATTATTATTCACATGACCCTCAATTTCTTTCATTCATCCATCTTCCGCATACATGAGAAGTGACAATTTTCAGTTTTTATAATAGTTGTCAATGTCTCGCAATACTAAACAAAACTGTCTTGAAAAAGACTAACT
>JAOEHV020445150.1:0-23175 GCA_025447995.2 Isaurus tuberculatus | reverse complement strand
CGCCGACACACACAAAAAAATAAATTGCACAAAAAAAATAAATTGCACAAAAAAAATAAATTGCACAAAAAAAATAATTCCCATATGTTGCACAAAAAATTAATTCCCATATATTGCACAAAAAATTAATTCGTATATATTGCGTAAAAAATTAATTTGTATGTACGAAAAAAAAAACCTAAAGGACTTCAAATATTGATCATGACTGAAAAAAATATAGTTCAATTTTGACCAGAACGGGCCCTCATATAATCGCACTATGTGATAGCCGTAGGCAAGAAAAGAACATTTCACCTGTAGCTCGTCCTATAATTATAACCACATCATATTCATAAGCTACGTATAAATCCACTTCAGCTCAGAGAGATACTTACTCCAATGGCCCTGATTATCTTGAGTCAGCCCATTAATAGGAATATATCTCAAGAGTAAAACATAGCCTAATTCAACAGTTATTAATGTATTGACTAACCTGCTAATCTTTCTGCAAGTGTTAGTGCGTTGGCGGTTGAATCCGCGCCATCTTTTATATTTTCAGGAACTCGTTCCGACTTCTCAACATTTGGTTTAGAACTTAAGAGGCTGGATACTGAAAATGGATCTTGAGCGGTGGTCATGATTAAAGCAAATCTAACAGATGAAAGATAGAAATTTTACTGAAAATTAATAATGTTAATTATCAATGCAGATGTTGATAAAAAGCAAAAATAAAGTATCATTATCTACAAATTCGGAACTCACGTTTCAACTGATGAGACAGTCGGCTTTTTTTTTCTTCTGAAAAAGAGTTATTTTGTCTTAAGTTACTTTTGTTACTCCAAAATTTCCTTCTCGCCTTCGAATATTTGACTTCTTGAAAAACGAACGAAAGAGTTTTTTCGGGTTAACTTCTTTCAGAGTGAATCTAGTTCTAATGAAATAATAAGGTGTATTTTAACAATTTCATTATAACTTACAGGCTAACGCGTTTTAAGCCCGCAAATGAAATTTTAGAGAGCTTCCGACAAACTTAACACCTTTAAATAAAACACACATGAGAAATTGTAAAGAATATGGTGATTAATCCTTCAATCCCTCCCTCTCAATCGAGTCTGTTTTCTTATATATAGATAATTTTTTATAAAAAATAGGCTCTCCGAGTAACTTACTTAATACACAATTTATTACTATTGATTACTAACACCCTATTTTCATAACACGTTTAATACTAAATGACTAATTTAGCTATTAGCCGAAAACCGGGGCATATACAACGCTATAACATGCACTCATTTTGTTTTGAACCTCAAAAACTGTCCTCATTTCAATTGTTAAATAACAATAAATATTCACAACGAGCAACTTAATCCGGTAAGTCATCGTTCTCGAAGGGGGTAAAACAAATGATTGCCGACTTTTGTTCTTGTCTTTGTATTCTGGAAAGTGAAACAAACTGATCGATTAAGAAGTTCTCTTTAAAGCTTGCGGCGTTTTTCATGTTTCTGCTGCGGATAAAGAAAGTGACAAAATGATTGATAGTAAGTTAATTGCAGCCCGGTGATACCCCACCTAAAGACTTTTTAAGAATTTTTCGCACTTAAAATTAATTATTGCGTTTCTATCAAGACAAAAACATCATAAACGCACGTTACGTGTCCTTGAATGCGAACTATTGCGAGTGTTGTTGTTATCGAACATGCATCACTCTTCCAAGTTTTTATCACACTCTAGCTACTCAAAATCAACCAAACTTTTAGAATTATTAGTAACCAGTTTTATCATGAATAACTATTGGTTTAATTTAAACCTTAAAACAAATGAAAAACAAATGAAAATCAGTAAAAATGAGACTTTTAACGTGTCGAACTTTAACACCCAACTTTTGCTGCTCGGTACGTGATTAGGATCAAATCCTAGGGGTTGATGCAGATTCTTCTTTATTAATAGAAGAACTAAAATCTTGCACCTTAACGCGAATCCGTTTTGATCTTGTATTAAGAGTGATAATAGAATTAGGCGATTAAATGAAGTCGCATTCCGCTACAATAGACGGCCATCTTCAAAACAGGTACAAAGTGTGCTCCGTAAAGCATTAAACAACACAAACTTTTTATAAGGCTAACTACGTGCTAGAAATAATCAAAATAACACAAGAGATATTTAAACTATAGCTGGAACTACAGTATTTTATTTGTAACCTTAAAACCCAATTGGAGCTATATGTTCCGCTTTCTTGCGGTTTTTTCGAGATAGAAACGCGGAAAGGTGTAAAAACAGACCAACGCTAAGATTTCTTTTTAAAAAAAAGTCGACGTGATAATCTCAGCAAACCGAATTTCTTTTATAAGTAGTGCAAATCAACGAGAGAACAAGAACAATGACACGAGACAATCCATACAGTCACCATTCATTATTGGCACGTTAATAACTTGAAAGAAACTGTTAGCTTATTAAAAAATGAAAGAAAAAGATATCTTAGAAAAATAAGTTACAGCTGTTTAAATGAAAATCTTATTTTAAAATAAGACAAAAGATAACTGTCAAAGTTAAAACAAGCTCTGTTTATGGCACTAACTGTGGTTTTTACTAACAATTTTCGATGTAAACAAACATCCAAATAGGATTACAAAGGTCTATTGATTATTAGGTGCGAATTTTGAAATTTATAAGTCCATTTTATCATTTGGAAAACAATTTGGTCAATCGTGATCCTAATTAAAGGATTTCCATAAAGGACCAACTTTGACCTGTTGAACTAGTTTTACATATAAAGAAATAGTTCGGTTCGCTGCTGAGGCTCATTATTGTTTTATTCTCAAGTTGTACTTTTAAAAGTGTTCATAGCGGTGTAATCATAGCAAAAAAAAAAAATACAAAGTACAAAACCCTTAAGCTAACAGAACCTTTCGTAACTAAAATCGATGTCCCGCGAAAATTCAGTTCATGGTTTGTGTTGGTCTCTATTTATTATTGTACTTTAAATTTCATTACAAAACTGGAATTGCTTACTTCACCCCGAAACAAGTTGGGGATCGAACCCGGTACATTATATTGTTGGAAGCTGAAAATTTTACCAAGTGCGCCAACCACAGTTAAATATTTTTAGGGGAAAATGAAATAAAATTAATAGGTTAATAGGTTCGTCAGGCCCTGGGAACCCTTGCCGGGAAAAAAACTAAGAAGCGTTTTTAATAAATCTAGTCTAAGAAAATCTCCAGAAAAGCTTTTGAAAACAGTAAAATTTGTGAAATTATTTTATAGTTGACCAAGCGGCAGTGTCCGTTATTACTTTGGAGAACTAGAATAAAACAACATTTTTTTAATCAGTTCAAGATAAAACATTAATAATACCTATCTACAAAGCGTGTCGGCGAAGCTCATTGTGGGTTGCCTAAAAATCAAACCATTCGTCAGGGCGATATTGGAAGCCCAGCTAGTTAAACAAGTTAATTAAACTAGGTTAAACAAGAGTAATAGCTCTTTTACTAAATAGTACTAAAGCTAAATTTAGCAATAGGGAGAACACTAAACCGCATGCTGTCTAAAAGACTGCACTTTAAGTTCGCAAAGTTGTCTCTAATATTCAACACGACTTCTACATCAGTAACAATTTTCGAGTTTTGAATTGTGTACAGTTTACTGGTTAAAAAAATACAAACAAACGAAAAATAGGGAAGTATGTAAGCACATAAAACCACGTTCAAGTTCATTCAGTCTGTAAAATGTGTTATTTCAAGCAGGGAGCTAACGGTTAGGTATTATGCTAAATAATTGCATGCAGATTATGTTACGACGGACCTCTCTTTATCGGGAGTGGACTGGATCGAGAACGGCGTTTTTGACGCGTAGACACCCGTTATATCACAAGGAACGCGCGCAAGCAAAGGAAAAGGGCGCAAATGCTGAATCAAGGCCTGTAAAAAACCTCTTTGTAGCTTTTTCTGGTAATTTGACTCACTCAACCGCCTAAACTATCTTCATTTGAGAAGCTCGGGAAATTCTTTTGTCAAATCAAGTCAGGAACTTAATAAAGGTTGAAGCAGTGCTTTTGTTTTTGTTGCAGTTCAAAATACCAGATTTCTGGATTTGGTTCTATATAGCGTTTAGCGAAACTAGCGTTCCCTTACTGAGTAAAATAAAACAATTACCTAAGGAGGTTTATTGGTGGTGTATTCGCTACGAAAAGCCATTTTGGTTTCACTAAAGTTGTAGTCTGTTCTCTGCTCGAGGTCGTGAAAAATCTGCGAAAACGGAAAAACAGGTTGGAGTCTTTGTGACATATCGACCGAACGACCGCAGTGAAGTCTCAATTCCAGTCCACTCCCTCTGTGGCAAGCTCTCTGTTATGTCAATTGGTTTAACTTTTTATAAAAGTTGTTGTCAAATCAAATTTAAGGGTTTACGTACAACATCGAAACTTCAAAAAGCTTGTCTTTTTACAATAAAAGTCGCACCTCTAAATTTCAAAACCTACACAGAAAAACACGGTATCAGTAATTAAGAGTTAGAAAAGTCACAATGTCCCTTAATAAAAGCCCCGATTGTTGGTCAGTATATGAGTACCGAGGGGTTGCTGACTTTTAGCCTGGTTTTGATCCCATTCCCGGCAAGGAGGCAAAAATCCGTGAGGACTGTAGAATGTTCCTTCTATTGACCAGCGTTGGGGAACAGTCCGCGGTGCAGATATGGTGCCTAAAGGTTGCGATAACAAAGTAGGATAGTGGAATGGTAACTCTGTTGTAAACATGTTAGCATTTTTCCCAAGTTCTGAGTGATTTGCACTGGTGGGTTTGTATTTAGTTGCCGACAGTTTCACTACAGCTGATGTCTTCCTGAACTTTGCGCGCCGGTTTTTGAACCAAATCTGAAAAGGCGGAAAGAGAAACAGTACTGATTAAGAGATTTTTTTATACAGGGCTCCTTCCTTCTTTCTTTTTCATTTGTTTATAGTTCACTAAACTAATTTTAAATTATCAGGACTAAGATGTGCTAACCATTTTGATTGAAAAAATGAGCAAACTATTCGTATAATCATGGCTCTCTAGCCCCTAAAGATAATAAACGATTTTGTTGAACTAAGTGCAGCTCGCTACATATTTAATTGCAAGTATTGGTAGCGTATATGTACTAGTATCAATCTAACTTGACTTTTTTCATACCGAACAACTGACGGTCCCTGGCTGCTAACATCAGGCTCACTGTTATTTACAATAGATTGAAAGGATAATGCTAGCTACCAACCTTGCCTTAGTTTCCATATTAGTGGCTTCAAGCTGTTGATACTAGTATACGTATATACTACTAATACAGCCACAAGCATTACGCTTTTACATTTTTAAACGCACTGACGAAGGGCTATTGCTCGGCGCGTTAGCTTTTTAGTTATAGCGATAATCAAAAATTTTTTAATTTGTTCAAAAATTATTAGAAGCTAAATTACTATTACTCGCTTTTTTGTGTGTAGTAACTTTTTGTTCAAATATAGAATGTTGAAAAAATGAAGTGCATGTATACCTGAATTTTTGCTTCTGGTAGACCAGTACAAAACGCTATTTGCTCCCTGGTGGATATATCCGGGTAGTGTGTACTGCTAAACACACTCTCAAGTGCAGCCAGCTGCTCCTGGCTAAATGCTGTTCTTGTTCTTCGTCGTTTTTCCACATCTTTTTGATTCCCTTGCTTGACCTCGAGTATAGCATCTACAAATAAAAATAGTTTTGGAAAAAGAAAACTCATTCTTGCTGGTTGTTACGGAATTTTTTAAATTATCCAGAGTAGATGTGCTTAAACAATGGATTTATATGAAACACATCATGCAACAGTAAAATTGTCCCATGACGGAGCACCGGGGAACCCCTTTCGTGTTGACTTGCTGGTGTGTTTACAGTAGATCTAAACTACAGATTGTCTAAAATGGGTGGAAGACGGTATTCAATTGATTTCAGCTCCATCTATCCTAGTTTTGATCACAAGAGGAGATGAACGAATCATTCCTAGCTTATAAACGTAAGTTTTTAAAAGCACTTATGCGTATTTTTTGTTTAGTTTTTGCCTGTTTTAACATTAATAATACATGTATTACTTATGTTGGTTAAAAAATTGCCCTTGGTCTGTAACTCTGAAGCTATATAAAGTTATTGAAACCAAATTTTGTGGATGCTTAGGAATAATTTCTTTTTGGATAAATACGTTACAAAGACGTAAATCTGTATCATGATTTTCTAATCAGCTTATTAAAACAAATCCTTGTTCAAAAGAGCTCCGAATGCGTTTAATTATTTAAAGAATCTGCTCACATTTTTTGTAAAACTTCAATGCTACATGATATATGATTTCTAAAAAAAGTTGCTCTTATTGTAAATGTATACATTTATAACAAATAGTATGTCTTTTTGTCTAGAAAATAATAAAATAATAATAAAAATCAGGAAGCTATTTTCAAGAATGATGTGTCTTACCAAGTTTCGTCTTATAACCGTGATTTTGGAATTTTCAAAAGTCACCGCGCAGAACGCATATGCACAAAAGTTGCGCTAGCACTTTCTTCCCTCCGCCTCGGTCTGGATTGGGTTAAAAGGACATAGTCACAGTTCTGCGCATGCTCTGGAAATCTGAAATTCTAACAATCTGTTCTCGTATTTTAACATCATAAGACTAGAATCACTTTTTTTGTTTCTTAAGTTATCATATTACCTTTTTGTATGTTATTTTATTGTTTTCTACTATAAAAAGTTATATAATAAATTCAAAGTATTCGACATCGACTGATTCAGAATGGCTGACAAAGTTGTTTATTTGAAGAAAGCTTTCGAGCGGCAGTGCTTCTGTAGTGAAAAAAAGAACCAAAACCATGTGGCGTTTGAGCCACCAACGTATTTGGTTATCTTCAACAATTCCAGCGACACAGACTTCGCAGCGCATCTTCTCGCCTTGGAAAAGCAGCAACACCAAAGATTTAATAGTGCTTTGCCAGTTGTGAACAACCGCTCCTGAAAAAAATCACGATCGTTATTTTACTTTAAATATATATATATATATTGAAGGAAACGATAGAAAATAAAAGTATAAAGAAGGGAATATATAATTTGCTGCTTGCGAGTACTGCAATTTCCGAATAGCATAACAGTTCGCGATAATTGATCTTTGAAGATGAAACTGAAAGCCGCATAGCAATAATTAGTTTCTTACCTGAATAATTTCGTTTGATTGAAGAGTGGAGATCGACATTCCATAGTATCCAAATCTATAGCAATAAATTATAAAATCCTTGTCTATGCTATGGTCTGCAAATCTTCTTACATAGGGTTTTGATCGAAACACTTTTTGCGATGTCAAACCATCTTGCGGCGCGGAGAAACGTCCGCAGAACTGGCAAAGCTGTTGTTAGACTCGGCTCAAATCTCGATCTTGCGCAGAGCCGTGACTATGCCCTTTTCAGCTTTTTCGCGAGGAATATTTAACATTCACAACTTTTGACTTAATTGCCCTTAAATATTAAAGTTGGGACATTTTTGCTAATTATACAAGGAAGTACAAACGTGGTATGGTTTATTAACTGATTACAAGTTCTTAATTGGCTAACGCGTTATATCTTGATTTTTGTATAATTTATGCGTTATATATTTAACAACTTTAAACGCAATAGCTTTTGAATATTAGCAGCGACTCAACAATACAACTGCATAAAGGTAAAATTCCGTCATTGTTTTATAAAAAACAATAGTGACATAAAAAAAGAGATAAACGAGATAAACGATTTATGCAAATAACGCGAAAATGACTAGTAGTAGTAAAGCGAAGAGAAGAGTAAAAAAAAAAAGACTGCGCACAAAGGGCGGCATTCACTGTAGAAGATATCTGTTAGTTTTAAATGTCCTGATACCTACTAAATCTTTACTGAGGCATGACAACACCAAATCGGAGGGTGGAGCTGAAGGGAAATAAACGCACGGAACATTGCTGATGTCTTCATAGATTTGTTAATCATATTCGTTGCCGCATGTTCAGCAACTTAAAACCGTCTTAATTTAATTTTAGTTTTTCTTAAGAACAACATAGGATTGCCCGTTATGTTTTCATTACAGGCGGTAAGACACACAAAATGTCATTAAACGTCCATATTTTTTATCTGCACAGTAAGATTGCTCTTCTTGTAAAGCTAAATAAGGAAAAACTCATCCATCTATGTCGTCGCAACTTTCTGTAAACTAAACTCCAAAGGAAAGCTGCCTGTTATCTTAAAGTTGATATAGTGGCCTGATGTTTCATATAGTTTTATTATAAAAGATTCAGTAACTGCATTTGAAGACCAGCTTTTGGAAAACGAGAAAATGCTTAACACATTAATTAGATTTAGAAAGAATAACTTTAACTTACCTGCATTAATTTAATATTTTAAGTTATCAAGCAGCTTAGTTTTTTAGTTTGTTTATCTTATTAAATAAACAAAAATATATTCTTCTAGTGTAAGAGCGAAACTGTCAGTTGAAGCAATTTCTAAAGGTTTTAAAGGTTTATGAGATAGAGTTATCCAATAGACCCATTTCATACCCATGTCGCCCTACAGATTCAACAACAATCAATCGCTCAAAATTTTCTTGCCACGCAAGAAAATAGGTTTGTTCTTACATTATTATTTTAACTCAGACTTTTTGCATATCTCATGATTGTTGGGATTAGAAGAAAAATAATTTCCCTATACATTGTAGAAGCGAACTATTGCAAGAAGTTAATAAAGCCCTTAGAGAAGAATCGTAATTTAGTGTAGTAGGTACCGATCAACATTTGACAATTCCAATTAGCTCTAATTAGCCAAACGCATCAACCCTATACTCATTTAGCCTATAGAAACCTTTTTTTTTACACAGCATGCATTTCATTTTCAACGGTTCCTATTCCATTTGTATGTCCTGGTTTCTTTTAAACTATCAGTGAAGAAGACTTTAGTTATCAAGCTGCTTAAACAATCTTTTTTTTATAAAAAAAATGTTCCTATAAATATCATTTCAAAATGAATTCGATCCTTTAAAAATGAATCGAAGATGGCATCTTATTATTTTGATTCATTTCATATATATTTAGTTCATACATGGACACACTTATGATCATGTATTGCCTCATTGGTATAGTTATATTTTCATTCTTTGAAACTGGTTATCAATCATTTGGTATTATGTAGTTAAAACATAAAGTTTTTGAGGTTGAAAGTTTTTCCATATTATATGGGCGTAAAGAATGTCGGCAAAGGTTTGGTTTCCCATACATCAAGTAAATAAGGCTTATGAAAAAAGAGCTATATTCTTACCTGCAATTCTTTCTGCAAGAGTTAGAGCTTTGGTCGAGGTTGCTGGGGCGGTCACTGTTTTCGTTCCATCTAAACTTGTACTTTTTTCAGCTTTTGAGCTACCAAGAATGTTGGCGATAGAGAAAGGGTGCGCTTTACTTTCCACAATAGTTGATTTTGGTTTATTTGTACCTTGGTTCATCTCGTCACAATGATACATGGGACTGACCACTTTGTTCTTATGACAACTTGTGTTTTTAAAAATCTTAGTCTTTCCACTGCCGCTTTTCGAAAACCTTGAAGGTCGACGCTTAAATATATACTTCTCACCAAGGTTGCTGTTTTTTGATGCATAAACTGACAAAATAGCATCAGATTAATCACCGATAATTTCTTCGTGCGAGCATATGTTAGAACAATTTATTTAATCTCAGTGGAACTATATTGCCTTACTTTACTGACACTTACAGCTCATCTCTTGTAGCTCAAAACGATGGCAAAAGATTTGGATTTTAAAAACATTAAACACAATAACTCACAAGTATATCAAGCTTTCATTAATAGAACAGGGGTACAATTTACACTTCCCCGAATAGATGGAGGGAAGAATAGTTCCACTGTATTTCACCTTTCTTTTTGAGAAATGTCTAGACAAACAAAAACAAAGGGTAAAGTATACTTAAGAAACATCAGGGTCACCAACAAGATATAACGAAAAAAGGTTAAACGTTTTGGTGACCCAAAGAGTATATGTGTTTAGAAAAACAAAAAACGTTACTCAGATTTTCGACGTACATTTCAAATATGTTGTCACTCACTTTTGGAAACATGTCACTCCTGCCGCGTCGAAATCTTAAGTGCCTATCGCTGTCTGTGTTTTTTCAGTAACAGTTTAATATTTGTTTTCACGAATACTCAACAACTAACGACCGCTATAACTAACCCACTTTGTTAGTTTAAAGCCAAAATGAAACCAGTCACAAAAAAAAAATATTCAAGTTTATAAGTTCAGATTCTATTGCTGAATCGTAAACCAAGTGTGAGGCTAAACAAACATTTTTACGGGACCTCTAAGATCTCTTGGAACAAGAAAGAAAAAAGAATTCGGTAAATAAATATTTTGAAACTCGAAAACTATACATTTTATAGCCTAAGCTTTAACACAAATCGCTAAGGAGATGTAATTGGCATCAAACATGCAAATTAAAAGTAATATCGGATTAATATTTTGTTCAGACTGACAAACGAAGTGTTTACTAATCTGTCCGTGGCTTAATGGATAAGCACAAGATTACTAGGAAATTATTCTGTTAATGTTATATCACTATCAGGTTTAGCAAGTTAAACAACAGTTGCTGAATTTTTACTAAGTAAAAACATAAACAGTTTTTTTAAATAAATTTTTTATACTTTACTGAACATTAGTTTTACTTATTTAAGACTGTGTGTCAGTTTTTTTTAAAAAAACACCCCAATATAAAAAATACATCTGCTTCAGTTGATAACTTACAGGTCAAAGGCAGTGTTCAATCCTCCGTTTGTATGAAACCATTGAAGGAGGTGTATTCAAGATAACGTGCTATGTTTATTGGTTAAGTATGGATACTTTAGTAGTTTCTCTGACATATGAGGGAAGATCCAGCGAGCTTTGCAAGGACGTGGTGTTGTCGATAATCATGCATTATGCATCGTAACTTATAATATCTCAATTTTTAGGGCGGGGAATTTGGGATATCATCAGCTTTCAATCAGATTATTCTTATCACTATCTGGAATTGTACCATGCAAGCACAGACCTCTGATGGTTTGTGTGGGGCATTCCGCCAGATGAAGATCTCCAGCAGGGAAAAATGACAGTCAAACCTGGGAGTTTGTAAAACTACTTGATTGGATATTATCCCTTGTTACAAAATGACCACTTAGGGATGCTTGTGACACAACAGTTTGTGTGTGGCAATGTAGTTTTTTAAAAATCTATATATGCCTTCATCACAAGCTTAAAATTGCAGTGTCAAATTTTTAAAACAACCATATTTGTAAATAGATTCATTTTGTCCATGGATTAAAAAAATCAAAAATTATACCAAAGTTAATTTTAATCATGGCCTGACGATACTCTATGATCGTCAAAATAAACATAAACCCGTCGGTTGAAAGAACACGTCGTATAATTTTCTCTTTGTCTGACAGTTAGCACAGTCAAGTTGTTTCCCACGCCTAATTGTTTGATCTTCAAATTACCTTTTAAAGGTTATGAAACGAACTTTTTCAGGGTTTTACTATTTAATAAACTATAATTTAAATTAAAATTGTATAGTGAAGTTGAAAAGTTATAGAAAAAAAGTTAACGTTTGTCCCAATCAAATGACAAAAAAATTTTGCAGCACTCCAGGCTAAGCCTCGTGTACAAAGTTCTATAACCATGAAATAACTGGTTCACTTGAGCTCTAAAGGGCTGATCTGTTTAAGAAACACATCTTTGGTGTACTTGTAGTTGATAAGTTTTGTTCGTAGGCGCTCGTTATACGTGATCGATATAATATTAACCTGAGCACCACAAATTCATAAACATGGTGATGTTATAAAAAGGAATGGAGTTGTATAGATGTGCTTGTTTTATTCAAACGTTCTTATGAAATAACTATAGATTGTTAAGGAAAAGGAATAGTATTTTTATATAGTTTCACAAACTATTTCAAAAGTTAAAGGAATGACACCAAGTATTTTTAATCTTCGTTACAAATACTGAAGTTGATTCTTAATTGGGCTTAACTTCATAATAATTTATTCGAAAATTGCTCAATTCTTGGTTCGAGTGTAAATGGTTTTACCATGATGGCGTCTTTATGTAGAAACTATCAAAATGTCAGAATTCACTTAGAAAAACTAAGCATATGCAATGAAATATACAAACATATTTCGCGGTTTTTTTTCAATGCGGTATAAGGCTTAAATAAGCGAAGCATGCTAGCTTGCGTATACTGAACCAAAACTGTTTAACACAAAGTATTACAAATGTACTAGTTATCTTAACTAACAATTAAGGAATGTTTATTGAAGGTTTGAATGGTTTGAATAGCAACCAGTTACAATTTGGAGTGATAGTTGGTTCACATGAGCTCTGTACAGCTGTTGGAAATGCAGGATTGCTTGAGTATGCTGGATTACAAAGTGGAGTTTGTGGCTGGTGGTTAAATATCAACCCTTGTGAATAAAAGGCTGTTGGAGATGGCATATGAACAACAGAAAACGGAATATTCCCGCTACTTGAGGACGCAAAATCAGCTCTTTGAACGAAGATTCCTTTCCGTGCATCGTACCCTCTGTCTATGTTGCAGTGTCTTGACTCCAACGGTTTTTGCCATGTTAACCTTTTTCTGAACTTTGCTCTTCTGTTCTTGAACCATACCTGAAGATGTGTGTTAATATATAAGGGTAGGCCGTAAGAGTCATATCGAAAAACTATTTTACAAATAAAAAATAATTTTATACAGTCCTCGTGAGAGGTTATTACTAGCAATATATAGGATGTCCTATAGGGTTAGGGTTAACCTCTACTCGTTGAAATCAGTCCAGTCAGTAAAAATACACTGTCTCTCGCCAGGACTTTTAAATTTTTCTCTTCTCAGGCAAAGCCAACAAGCTTTGCGTAGACGCTTTTAGGTTTCAAACGAAAACCTGGTTTTAAAAAAAGCCAAATTTTCAGAATAATACTTCAAGAAATCTATACCAGTATGGCCCCTTTTTTGTTCTTTTTCCTGTTTTGGGTTTTAATTCATATCTTTGGTGGTTACAAAATCAACACACGATAAATGAAATTTAAAAAAAACATAGGAGCTTTAGAATTTCCTGCAGAGAAGATACTGATAGGGCCTTCAAAGAGTAGTGATTCATTCATTTAAAATTTTTGTCGATATAGTCAATCAATAAATCTCGTTTGTATCAACTCTTTTTAAAAGAGCTATTTTCCTTTTAAAAAATGTTTGTTGTCGATTATAACTAAAAGTCCCATATATAGCTTCAATGAATTGAGTATTTATCGTCTATTAGGTTAAATCATGGCAAAATAATGGTTGTTTGTAATTAAAATCACTCTGGCAGTCCTACCTGTATTTTGGCCTCCGGTATGTTTGTACAAGAAGCCAATCTTTCTCTCATCACAACATCTGGGTAATGCGATTTAGCAAAACTGTTCTCGAGGACTCTTAATTGCTGGTGAGTGAAGGAGGTGCGCGTGCGTCGGCTTTTTTGACTTGACGAGCTTCCATAATGAGCGTCTAGGATAATATCTTAAGCAAACAGTAAAGAACGTTAGTTTATACCAGTCACTATAGGAGGGTAGAAATACATTTAAAATCAGGCCCGGCCAGGGGTTTTGAGTATTGGGTATCTGGAGCTGTTTTAATTCAGGCCAATATGGTATTTTCGGGTCAAAATTCAGGTATAAAGTATCTTTTGTTTCCTGAATTTTAGTTTTTTGGTATATGAATTTTTTGTTCTATTTTTAGGTATATTGGTATTTTGTGGAGAAAATATCGGGTATATTGGTATACCACTACCCCTCCCCCCTCCCCTTCCTGGCCGGGCCTGTAAAATATAATTTGGGGTGCATTCAATTTCTGATGTCCTGATTTTGTTTCAAACCAAAGGATCTGCTTTAATGATATAGGGATTTATAAACAAATGAAAACGAAAGAAAACGTAAATATATTTAGACAGATTTAATTGTTGCTTTTCTCATAAATCCCTATTAGTATTACTAGTCAATGTACTACTGTTGATAAGACAGGTAGAAGATATTCCATTCCTTCATTTCCGGCATTTATCAAACAAAGCGATATTTAATCAGTTTCAAATCTCTGTCAAATACTGATAGCCTGAGTTCTTTTAAGAATAAAAACTTAAAAATATCTAAAAACCCAACGGATTGCACATTTTGAAAAATTTCAGTGCTGGATTCACTCGATAGTATTCAATCTAGCAAATCACTTAAAGATATTTTAATAGATCTAAATTTATTCTCCAATTCACCGCCAGAAGAAATTAGATACACATAAAAACATGACATGAACTAATGTACGAAAGCTAGGAGTAACTTGAAGTTACTTTCATAAATTTACTTTATTTCTTTGTGAATAGCAACATGCGGAGCTTAAAACAAGACTCAAATATATCTAATAACCCAAATTATTTGAAAATGAATCAATCAAAGCGTTCTTAATCCTATACTTTTATTTCTTTAAGCCTGTGCAATGAAGCTGCATTAATTTAGTAAAACAGAAGACAAAAAAAACATCGATTAGAGAAAGTTTCTTCCCTAACAGATTTAAAAGAAAAAGAAAACACGAATTAAATGAGTAGGAAGTATTTTTGTATGTAGCGACGAAACTTATAAGACCGATCCTGCCAAGGCATTCTTTCCTTTCGATTGGCTGTTTACTGCGTCGTAAATTGTAATGTCTTTCCAATTTTGATTTATAAAAACTTATAACTACAGAAAGACAATAACTGAGGGAATTAAGATTTTTCAAAAACTTCTTCAAATATTTTTTGTTGTTGTGAATAATAACCAAATTGTCGTAGAAGGGAGCAATGTTTTGTGTTCATGCACAAACAACTAGGCGTTCGTGTTTTGTTTTTGTTTTGTGACACGAATACTCAAAACGTATTACTGATGTTTTAAATGTTTTGTTTTTACTCAAAGCTATGGGAAATTTCCTGAATTAGTCTTAATGATGAGATAATTTGTAATTTCTAGCTGGTAAGAGAAGCTATTCTAGAAAAGTGGACTAGAACTTGAATGCAATGTGCAACTATATACTAAACTCAAACTTAAAAATTGCACCACAGAAAAAAAATCTTAAGTTCGTTTGAAAAGCATTTAATATCTTTCTTTCTAAAATGATTTTAATAAAGTCTTGGAAGTTATTTAACGAGAGTTACTTAAGCAGTTTGATAAATTACTATCAGCGCCTGTGTTGTTTGTCATCTAATCAGGAAAGAGTAAAAACCGCATCATAATAGTTTGATTAGCGTATATTTTTTTCACTGATTTTTCGCATAGGTGATGTGGTTATTTAGTAATCTTTAGCAGATTTGTTCTTCCGAAGTAAGCTTCAAAAAATTAGCATTTCATGTGTATTTCAATCATAAGTATGAACGTGCAAAATTAAATTAGAACCCTGTATATTTCGTATGTAAGATGTAATGTCTGCAGTGTTAGATTCTGTTAGTGTTACCCAATCCTTTCTTCGTTTCGTTCGTTCTCCCAAAGTAAAGTTCAACAACAAAGTGTGATGCATTTTTATTTAAATATTTTGTTGAAAATGACTTAATGTTATGTCGATTAAAAGGATTTCGATAAAAAATTACACGAAATCTATGGCCTAGCAACAAACAAATTCCACGGCAAAATCGAATAAGTTTTGCTTCAAGTTCAAATGATATCCTATTTGCCAAATAACCGGCAAAGACATTTGTTACTGCCATTCCTTTGTTTTTCAAATATCGAACAGTTTTAGCAGTTGATTTATTATTTACAAATTTCCAGTTGTTTTCATTTCTTGTTCTTGAACTGCTCTCAATTATTGCTTCTTGAAAATGCGGTTTTCAGTACAGAAATGAAACTGCAATATATCTTCGCAAGATGAAGATTAAAAAATACATTCGATTAGTTTTATTTTGTTAATTCAGGCTTACATAGAAAATTAACTGAAAGCTCTGTACGTATTGCGTGTTAATACCATGCAATTAACATTGTTCATTGTGTTTTAAACTATTGATAATTGCAGAGCTTTTTGGTGATATGTGATGCGATGCCACATCAGAAGAATTTCCGCACCCATAGTTGTACAATGCACGTATTTTGTATTTTCTCCTTGTATGTCTTATAATATATAAATGGAATAAGTAGCTATATTTAAAAAGTTCAGTCTCACTAATTCCATTTTTTACTACTCATAAGGTATTAGTTGAGTTTAGTATGGTAGCCACGAAACCCTGCACGTGTTTCGTCATAATTGAGGGTAGAGTTTTCTACTTGGAAGCCTCGCATAAAACAGTAGACGATTCTTTGTTTGTTATCAACTTTGAAGAATCTAAACACTATATATTTTTAAACCTTTTTTTCTCAATTCAACTGTAACAATAAAAAAAGAAGATAATAG
Source organism: Isaurus tuberculatus (assembly GCA_025447995.2). Classification (NCBI taxonomy): domain Eukaryota; kingdom Metazoa; phylum Cnidaria; class Anthozoa; order Zoantharia; family Zoanthidae; genus Isaurus; species Isaurus tuberculatus. The sequence goes on along the minus strand of JAOEHV020445150.1, from coordinate 6,747 downwards.
AACACAGAAGCGATCTCTTTCATATAAAGAAATGCTCACTAGTTACATAAACATTGAATCAGGACATACGAATTTCAGTGGCTCTAAAAGGACACTAAATATCTTTGGTGGTCATATTTGCTACTTTAAAAGAGACATCAATATCGTTCCAAATGACAAAAACACAATATTAATAGATTCGAACTTCTCACCGGACAGTTTGACGAAGTACGTTCCCCTACAGTACAATGATGCTGTCATAATTATTTTTCATTCTACAAGGTAGTACCGATTGAGTTAAGAATGGTCTAGTATTTTTGAAAATACAAACTTTACACTCACTAATTTACAGTCGCAAATGCAACACTGCATGCTAGTTCTAATTCAAGTACTGATGAATATATTTGTAAATGATGTCTAATTGAAAAATATTTGAAGCAGCTTGAAGCATTTTTGAATTGTATCAATTAAAGTGGAATTTAAGTGAACAGGAAAGGTGTATGTAATTGCCAGTTATTTCTATTTTTTTCAATCCTTTTCAATGTTCAACATGAAGCCTTTTCTCCACGTGCTTTGGCTTGTGTTTCAAACAGCCAAGTTAAATGGGGTGCATAGCTTTTACAGTAGATCAAACTTTTAAGATATGTTTAAAAAGAACACTCTGTTCAAATTAGTTTTGAAATCCGATTTTTTTTTAAAGAAAACAGTTTTTGAAGACAACTCAGTCCATACTTTAAACTACAAAACTTGGTGCGAAAATCATTCTTTTTCAAAACTGTGAGCTTAAATTTTTAAAAATATACTCTCTTAAAATACTCTCAGCAACGAAAACGTTTGCTTGTCAATTATTACAGAAAAATGTGCAATGTATCTAAAGACGAAACAAGTGGGGATTAAAACTGTAATATGGCAATAATTTACCATGATCGAGATGATGAACTCGATCATGGTAAAGTAGGAGAAGGTTGATAGGGGACCATTCTCGAATGGTGTGTCCTAATGAAACAAACCTGCTAGTCGTTCGGCTACTGTAAGAGCCCGATTTGTAACTTCGCTTTCTTCTTTACTTTTGTTTGGTTTTGGCTTCAGTAAATTCTTGATAAGGAATGAAGAGGACTTAGACTCCATGTTTGTTGACCGTTCTGTTGCAAAATGAAGTTTGGTTGCTCTATGTTAAGTGTGCAGTATTGGACCCACCTTTTCCTCCTCTAAAAATATTTTCAGGAAATTCTGTTTCCCGGATCGGACGGATGTGTCGTAGTGTACTTAGGTGTGCGGTCCGCTTGCATTTTGATGGAATCGCATCCATCTGGAAATTGAATTTACAGGATCTAAGATTTCAATGATAATATTCGGCAAAGTCGCTTTTCCAGTGTAACCAAGGAATTCAATTTATCAGTTCTCATAGTCTGCCACCAATGGACTTTGGGTTAATAAACATTTAGGTATTTGGGGTAAATAACAGATTTTCTTTTTAAAAAATACCTAAGATGACTCAACCTGTGAAACACATTAACACATTGTAAAAGAGTGTTTAGAAAACCCCTTTGAGTTTATTCCGTAAGCCATCAATGTTTTAACACTTTTGAATTCTGTATTTGAAAAACACTTAAACGTTTGTATTTGTAGTACTTTAAAGAGGGAAGCTTTCTATTGACTGAAAACAGAGGGCGTCTTCATATCTCTTCTTTTGGCTAGGCTAGCCCTCCCTTGTTCTTATCACGATGCTTAAACATGCAAAATCAAATACGCCAACAAATAACTGACTTAGAGAACTAAATAAAGAGTTTTCAAAATGAGTTATATTTGAATATCACCAAACATTTTAATGGGTGCTAAATCAAAGTTTTATACAGTTCTTGTACCGTTTTAAAGCGATGATGTCTCAGGGTCAAAAGGCCAGTGATTTTTCATGGTTTAATCGAAGAAAAGAAGGGTTCTCTGATAACAAAAGTTGACAGGTCTCGTGATCAAATATCAGTAAAGACAGATTTTCCCTTCCCTCAACAGATTAGCAATAACATCAAAGATGCTTACTTGTGCCCTGCGTCTTTTACACTCTATTCCTTTGAGTATAATTTACTACAAACATAATCGATGAGTCGACAAAGCGACGATCCCATCAAACCTGCTACGTTTCTGAGATCATGTCATTTTCACGCGGCTATTAAATTAATTAAATTAGTGTCACTTTTGATCGATGGAACTTTAATTAGCTATTGCTTTGACTTTATCAACCGACCCATACATCAGGCTTTTGTTTCTTAAAATTAATTAAAGAATTCGTATCAAAAACATTGATATCAAATTCATCGGATACACATGAAGGAAGTCTTTGATAATGACATTAAACTCTTGCTAAACATAATTTTAGCTCAATGCCAAAGACACGACACGTGGAGATTAAGAACCACTACACCTGCAGGTATGTTTGCCTGTTTAAGTTTATAGGCTTTTTTCAAAGATCCATTGTTTAGTGTACTTAATGATCAGAAAGGAGAAAAATAGGTTTGCTATACCAATTTAGCAGTTCCATTTGGAACCGTTTTTTGAACTTTTACGGGAAGAACACTGACAACTTCGTAGTTTTCAGTAGAATCAGCATTACCTGAAATTTTAACGTAATTATTTCACTTTTTCAGAATAAGTTATAGAAATTAAAAAGTTTTAGTTTTCTTCATAATATCATTAGGTACTGCATTCTTAATGTTCGAGCACCGACTATTTCCTACAGTAAAATAGTAAAAACGATAGTTTACGACAAATTACGCAAAATCAATATAAGTTCTTATATATGACGATCTCTAGAATAGTCGGAGCAAATGCTTAAATTAATTCTTATGGCAATATATGACATCATGACTTGAAGAGCAGTTATTAAAGTATGAAAAGAGTTTAAGTTTAACGTTTAACAACATCTTTATTTCTCTCAAAATATGACCTTCTTCTAAATGTAAAAAAATCGGAGCAACATTGACATTGCGTTAAGTATACACAAGTTAAGATGTTTTTTTTTGATAGTTAGTCGGTGTCGAGAAAGCTCGATGTTACTTCAGTCCTAACCATCTCTTTCACTGCCTCTGTTTTGGAGTGCTTCTAATGTTGTAAAACGTTTATTTTTCTTAAAAGAGAAAGCAAACTTTACTTTAATATACCGACCTTTTAATCAGATATAGGAGAAATGTTTTGTACAAAACCTCATAAGACGAAAGAAAACGTAAGGTCCACTAAGGTTCCTTGAAATAGTAGGCGTTCAGGAAAAATAAATCGAATTACATAAGAACTCATTGCGGAGAAATATTGCAATAGAAAACATATTGAAAAAGGAGAAATTTTCTTGTAGAAGGAAAACAAATGCTTACCTATGCAAGTAGCTACGAGAAAGTTGTAAAGTAGTAGATAACTGAATGATTTTTATCAACGTCGTAAATAGTTGAACAAAATGAATTCTCGAGCGTTTATCCTACGTGAGAAACACAATCAAAACATTATTTCCTAACAGCTTTTAAGGTAATGAAAAAACATTTTAGTCTTGAATTGTTTAAGTTTCCTTGAAGGCAGTTCAAAATGTTACTTTTGAATATTTCAAAAGCATACGGGCCTATGGCTATGTGGTATAAGAGTAGACTCCCTACTTTAGGAACAGGCACGAACCAGGTTTCGTCATATGGCCTTTTCACATGAACTTTGCCTGCACAACAATTTCGTGCACTCTTTTTAAAGGAAGATTCCTGCCCCTTCAACCCTTCAGATAAAGATCTGTACAAAATACTGTCACTCAAACAAATCATGAGAGGTTTCTGAATAGTCCTTTATTTCTCTCACTTTGAGTAAGCTAGTGTCATGGTTAGAACATTTTTGCATATGAACTTGTTCTGCATTTTCAGTTAAATATGCAAATACTTATGTATGAAGTTCGTTTGCCGATGGTAAGATAAATACACACTTTACATACATTTATAAAATAATTTGAACCTTGGATTCTGCCTATAATAAGTATATCGAATAATTTCCACATTAAGTAACCAGCCATACAATTTGAACTTGGAGATAAAAAGAAAAACTGCCTATAATGCTTCTTTAGGTCTTTTCTAATACATCATGCCTGACTTTGGAACAAGGGAATAGAAAGCAAACCTTTTTATCAACCCTAAAATTATCAATACTATAGGTCTGTACGTGGTGAACTAATACTATAGTTCAAATACCACTTCTGCATGGTCTGTTCAAAAACTGATAATGACAACTTTTGTCGGTAAAATAGAAAAGGAACAAGGGAAGAAATAATAAGTATAATAACGGTATACATGCATTAATTACCACTTATATACAGCGAGTATATTCTGATTCTGTGGAGAACACATAGTTTTGTAACCTTTTCATAGCTAAAAGTTTATATACTAAGTTATGCAGAACAGTGATTCAGTGAGAACAATAGAATTAATGCAATCTTATTTTATATTGCTTTCTAGCCTTTTACATAAGTACCTAGTGTGTTAAGAGTAACTGAAATGGCTGCACGCTCTGATAAAAATGATTTTAAAAAATATAAAGAACATGATTTGGAATTTAAAAATGGTTGTCATCCTCCAATACATCATGTATTGGTTTTCGACCAATATAAAATGGACTTTACACTTGAAATCTCCTCGGAATTGCTCTAATGTCAGACCATGTCAAATAATACTTAGAACAGATTAGTGGTTACATTATGGATTTTTTGATTACTCAGACTTTAGAGTATTACAAACGAAACTTATAGTGGTTTGAACTTTCTCTGATACTCATTAGTTGCTTGTATTCCCACGCAAGCATGAATTCTGTCTTGTCACGCAACGCTCTTCCTCCAATAACATAAACGTTGCGTGACGAGACATCGAACCGCAGCGTGGGAGAATGGCTAATGAGCAATAAATTTTAATAACGAGGTCAAGGTTTTACAAACATATTTACCTGTTTGCTGAGATTGTTAAACATAATATATACAATTCAATAAGTGATAGTATTAAATGCTTAGTCTTATTAAAAATTCCTTTAAGTTTAAACAAATTATACACTATCAATCAAACGAAATATCTGATACCAGTAGATACTTACTGATTCAAGTTAATTACTCGACAGATTCTACGTGTATGCGTGAACATACGTGTGTGCATGTGTGTTAATTATATTAGTTAAGCTTCCAACTTTGTAACTTACACTAAATAGCGTAACTCATAAAAATCATACTAAATCATTGAAAAAGATTTATCATTAAATAAGAAAACGCGATTGCAAAATCATAAGTAATCAATAAATAATCATATTCAAATAGGCGTTTGAGCTGCGTTGATGATAAATAAACATCTTTTGATACGTTTTGTAAGGGCTACTCTCGATCTTTTGTATGATGTTCCTGTAAAGTTCCATATGATGAACTACAGTAATGCATGGTATGCCATGAAGGGCCTACTAAACCACTTTGCGTTGAACAACATGGAAATGAACAACTGGTAAATGGAGAGCCAGGTGGAACCATCGGAGACCCTTCTAAGGAACTGATATGCTGGGATGATGCAATGCCTTGACAAGAGACATTTGTGCTCCATTGCCATGCATTGAATGGGAGAAGCGGAGTTTCAAATGGGTTGGTGTTGTTAGGGCTTCTGTCGCCGTCCTTTTCCTGTTTTCTGTACTTTGCTCTTCTGTTTTTGAACCAAACCTAAGTATTACGAATGAAAATTTTAGATATAAAATGAATCAATGGAACTATTGATTATTTATCTATAAACAGCTTTAATAAGAAACATTCAGTTCAAGACAAAAGAGACATAACTCAGTGATTTAAGTATCATAATAAGTTAAAACCTATATCTTTACCTAAAGTAAAAATGCCACAGGTTCTTAGATAGAGCACAAAACCTTTTTGCTCCGGATCCAATAAAACATAGTAAAACCTGTAAGGAGAAAATAACTTTGCTAAACTAATAGTAATACAAGACAGACTAGGCAGCCGTTAGGTTTTCACTGTAAACTTGATGAGTGAAACACAATTGGCTCATCAAGAGACCAAAATGGTTTTTGATATCAGTTTCGATAAAACGCTTGATTTAAGTTGCAATGAGCTCAAAAATATCTCAAAAAAACTCCTAAATTGAGAGTATTAAAAGTTAAAAAACTTTTAAATTTAACACAAGAACTCTATAGACCACACTGATTTCGTTTGTTCGATACATAGTATTTACCTTTAGACTTTGGTTTCAAGCCTTGTCTTTAGTCTAATAATAAATAGTTATCTTTATTATACCAAGATGCCCTGTCTAGTTTGAAAATATTTTTTAGCTGTAATTTAAAAGTATACTGAAGAAGAACTAAATGCTTAATTTCCACTTGCATTATCAGGTATATATATGAAGGAAGAATGTTAGTCTAAATGATTGTTTGAATATAAGCAAAGAAATATCTAACCATTGTAAAAGAAATTCCACAACAGCAAATCATTTTACTTAAAGTAAATGTATTTCATAAATAGATAAAAACTGGATGTAATCCTACAAATTTGCTCTTTGCTTTTAAACCTGGCTAGTCTTTACTTTGTTGATACAACTATTTAACAAATTCCTCATCCTAATTAAATTTCTAGTCTAATAAAGTTAAATCCAGAGAGGGATCCAAAATTTCAAAAATCTACCCTCTAATCCAGGAACTATTCTCTTTTAGCTTTTAGAAATGTTCTTATTGAACAACCTAAGGGACGGACCATTAGAAAAGTTATTTGGGGGGTGGGGG
>JAOEHV020445059.1:0-10286 GCA_025447995.2 Isaurus tuberculatus | reverse complement strand
GAATGAGATGGATCATCGTGGGTTTTGCCAGAAAGTTAAGAGGTATGCGGATTTTTTCTTTCGATCTCACTCAAATGTCTTAATTGTCGACTGTCATAGTGTTTAGCGTATTTTATTTAAGTCCAGGCACTTAGTGCGCGTGCGTGTCCACAATTTCTCCACATGAAGACAATGGGTTCTAATTGGTGTTATTAGGAACATCACTGCTTGGAGTTTGCCAGTCATACTTAAAGATAATTTTAGCTGCCCTTACGTGCATTTTGTTTAAGTCTTCGAAGAGGGTCTTATTGCAGTTTCCCCAGACGAGAACCCCATAGGTTATAGACGTTAGGATTACTTTGAAATATAATTGTTCCAGGCTGTTGGTTGGTAAAACCTTAAGTGATTTGAGTAGGTGGAGTTTCATAGCAAATGATTTTATAATTTCTTTTAAATGGGTGGTCAAACTTAGCTTATTATCAATGACTACTACGAGAAACCTAGAAGAGTTGACAACGTTAATGACGACGTTATTTATAGTCAAGGCTTGTAATGGTCCAATGAACACCGATCTGTACAACAGCATAGTTTCGCACTTTATAGGGTGTAATATCATAGCATTCACAACGCACCACTCAGTTATGAGGGCTAGTGCTCTATTAGTCGCAGCTATCGTAGTGTTCACGTCATCAGCTATGCAGTTTAAGGTCGTCTCATCTGCATACATCTCAGAACTTTGTTTCCCTGAGTGTTAATTCATTTGGTAGGTCATCTGTGTACAGGTTGAATAGAAAGGGGCCGAGCACAGACCCCTGTGGCACTCCGCGGGTGACTGAGGAAGTCTGGGACTTGCTATCACCGACTGTTGTGAACTGAGTGCGATAAGAAAGGTAGTCTTCGAACCATTTCCACAGGTTTCCCATGATTCCGTCGGCTTGCACTTTTTATGGTAAATTACTATGGGATATTGAGTCAAAAGCTTTACAGAAGTCTATGAACACTGCACAAACTGCTTTTCTTTGATCTATTGCAGAGCGCCATTTTTCTGTCATATTAACGAGTAGAAGCTCTGTTGAAAGCCCGCTTTTGTATCCCCATTGGCGTGTATTGACGGGGTTGTGATTCTCTGATTTATGTTCAACTAATTTATCCACTACGCACTTCTCCATTATCTTGCTTGGGACGCTGAGTATAGACAGGGGATGATAATTTTCCCTGTCGGTAATATCTCCTTTCTTATAATTGTTTTGATGCGAGCACATTTCCAAGTAGAAAGGACATATTTCTCGTAAACTTTCGTTAAATATTGCAGTCAAAGGGGCTGTTACTGATTGTCCAGCTAATTTCAGTAACCTCGGGGAGATCCCATCTGGGCTAGTCTCTTTCTGTGAATTTAATATCTCGATGTATTTCCGCACTTTGTCCTGAGTGATATCTATGTTGTCAATAGTTGATGTACCTTTTTTGTAAAGTGTTTGAATGGGTGCAGTTGGTCTTGGTAGATTTTTAGCCCGACTCTCACCAATGTTGGCAATGTAACAATTCAATGATTCGGCTTTTTCTTTATCGCTTGTGGCAAGGGTCCCATCGTCTCTCCAAATCGCAGGCGGGGGCGGATCGACCTGTGTGTTTGAAGCCTTGCTTCCAGAAAGATTTGGTCTTTTTGGCTTTTTGAAACTGGTTATCGTAGTATTCAGCTTTACAGCGTCTCAGTTCCTTGGTGACCTCATTCCGAATGGTTTTATATCTTTGTCTCACATCTTGTCTGCCCGTTCGTTTTGCCTCTTTGAGAAGTTTGTATTTCAGATTCATCTTGTGTCTAAGTTTTCTGGTTATCCATGGCAACGATTGGTTTCTGACCTTGAGTTTTCGTATAGAAGTATTTTCGTTACATATTTCTGTGTATAGTTTACTCCATGCCCACTAAGCGTCATCAGCACTTTGTAGGGCTTGGCAGACAGACCAGGGAGCTTCCTGCAGGTCACTTCGGAATTTTTCTTCCTTAAATGATTTGTTATTTCTGGTTTCCACGATTTTTGGCTGTGGCCTTGTTACTTTTAAACTCACAGTCGATGCCACGAGTTTATGGTCGCTTATCCCAGTGTCTAGTACTCTAGAATTGATACCCATCTAGGCCTGTTGGTGATAACTAGATCTATTATTGAAGCAGATGTTTTTGTGACTCTGGTAGGTTCTTTATTAACAAATGAAAGTTCGAATTGCGATAAAATTGATTGAACTTTCTTGGTAGTTGAATTAGTTGCATTATTCGAGATGCTCATTTTCTGTGTTCGCTCCTTGATCCAGAAGATTGACATTAAAATTGCCGATAAGGATTAAGTTCTTGTATTTTACCCAGCATCGAGTTGTTTTGAGAATTCGTCAAAAAATCCAACTTCATTTGGGGTTCTATACAGGAATCCGATTACGGAGGATGTTCTTTTTGTGTGAAGTTTAATCCAGATCGCTTGCAACTCTGAGTTTTCAAGGTGTCGCAGTTGAATGGCTGCTAAATAGTTTGCGACATGCACAATGCATCTTCCCCCTTTCTTTCCATTCATCCGGCCGCTTCTCTTAAGGCGGTAATTGTCAATAATTGTTTATTCCCAATGCTCTTATCGAGGTGTGATTCTGTTATGGCAAGAATATCAAATTTGCATACTTGAAGTAACACTCAAATTTCGTCAATTTTATTTTTGATGCTGCAAATATTAAGTTGTGCGATATTCAGCATATTTTTCCCTCTTCTTGTTTCTTTTGAGAACCGATCAGTTCCCGGGGAACTGACAGCATCGACATTCTTTGCTGAGCTGCTTTCGAGCACGTGGCGAGGATTTATGGCGTCTCTGTCGCCAAGAATCTCATTCATGTCATTGTAATGCCTTGGAAAGATTTCACCCTCGTGTTCCTTGACTTTGGACTCCTGGTCTGACAAATGCTCGCCCCCTTTTCCGTATCCCGTTGACCGGAGTTTGTCTTTGGCGGTCTTGAAACTCTTGGTCAGATTCGCCATTTTATTCTTGCACTGCTAAGTGGTTTTGTCGCAGGCAATGTTTTCGCGTTTGCATTTTTCTTTCAATTGTGTGGCTATTGATTGCTATTCAGGTGAATTGAAGGCCTTGTAGCGAAGTTTACGCTCGTTGTCGCCAAACAATTTTATCTGTCGCTCTTATGTATCGCTCCAGCGAGTTTTCTTCTTCTGTGAAACGCTAGCGTCTTTTGCTGACACTGGCGGTGCATGAGCATCTGAAGTGTTCTGCAGACGAGTAGGCTGGGGTGCCATCATCTGCATGCCATAGCCGCAGTATTTGGGCATAAAATCTTGCCTATAATACGGATAACTTGGAGTTGGATAGGAATACTGTGCCGCTCTTGCTTGTGCATCCCCCCTACTGAAAGAGAAGACAACATTCATGTTAATGTTATTTGTATTTCAACCAAAAAATCCGAGAATAATGCAACATACAAATTAAATAAAATTGAAAGAAACTATTTGTAGTTTACCTTTCAGGTCGTCCATAAGAGAAAAAATCGTTGGCTTTGCTCGTTTCCTATGCTTTGGTCGACGTGGTTAAACTGTGATCAAAAAGTTTTTAAGATCTGATTAAGACGTGAAGTGAAATAGTACACCACTGATACCGGATGTACCTGTCATTTTGACTTTGGTTACCGAGCTAAACCATACCTTACCACAGCGATATTACAATGTTTACCGCGGTAAAATTTATATTGTCTTTAATGACATTTACCGAGGTATCACATGTTGTTTACACTCGCAAATAGTTTACCTTGGTAAGTTAACCACGATACCTCTGTAAAACTCTCAAGTCTAAACACGCGATAAGTGAAGTGACTTCAATAGCGATACCCAGTGCTGTTCGTTTGAACTCCGTTAGATCTGAGCTGGTGATTTCTTCTGTTACATTTTATTTTAAATTTAAAAAATCTCAAATTTTACCGCATGTAGAGCACTGATTAGTTTTTTTTTTGTAAAATTATGTGACGTCAAAACCGTGTTTGTATAGGCTAATATTAAACACCTCTCAACCAATCAGAATGCGCGTATTCTTCAAGTTATTTTATAATACTTCATACAGAAATGAATAAAAGAATTAAAAAATATGAAGTACTCTCAAGAGTGGGGTTGTTGTTCCCAGCAGTAAGTAGTAAACCAACCTTCAGTATTTGAGTCTATATAGGTCCGCCCAGAAATGTCATACCAAAAAGACAAAAGAAACCATTTTCAGCGATATTGTAGCAGACTATGGAAACTGAAGGAAAAATGTTTTTTTATCAAGTGATATATTGAAAATATTTTAGCTTTAAAAGAGTCGCAATAGTAATATAATAAAGTTAGATCATCTTAATTCTATTAACTCTATATAATCTCTTTGTTATGAAAGCGTCTTTGATAACTTTAAGAATTCTCATCAAACTAAAACTAAACCAATACAAAAAGACTTTATAGCGCACTACAAAATAGCATCTTCCTATCAGGTTTGTGTGTCAAAAAGTCATTTTTGAATTTATAAAAGACTTCTATTACTTTTGTTTTCAATTCAATGATGCATTTCAGCATTTCGAATGTTCATTAAGTTCATTTCAGAGGCCATACGCGAAGACACTGGCCTGGTACAGAGTGATAATTCTCACATGTAAGATGTCCTTTGTTAACCTTGATTATGCTTTTGCTGCTTACGATGTGCTGGAAGGTTATCCGCTGTCCAACCGGACTGGTGGCTACGGCCCTGGAATACACATATTTTAAAACCTGAAGGGAAAGTACTTTGTTGAATGGAGGAATATATAATGTTAAGATGAATCTGTTTAGGAGCACGGAAGGCTTACATGATAAAAACAAAAAATAGGGCTGAATTTCTCATCTGTAGGCGGAATAAGTATTGCTACTATTTGAGAAAATTTCCTGCCTTTTTGAATGACGATAAAAGTTATTTGCATAAGTTTTGATTGTACCTGGCCATATCAAACAGGAAAAAAATAATCAAAAGCAATGTGTATTTTAGTTACATAAATTTTTACGTTTTTATTGTCGTCTGAATTGAAATATTGAGTACGAAGTTATATTTTGCAATTCAACGGAAAACGATTAAGTATTTTGTTGTCAATGTTTTGCAAATTTTCCGAACAGGCACATAATTGATTTCCAAACTGTATAAGAAACTTTCTCTTCAACAGGCAAAAGTTCTTCTGTTTTATTCCAAACGTTTCGCCAGCTAAGGCTTCAACAGTGAAAATAATTAACTAAGGTATTGGAACCGTTATACGGGCTTAAAGAAGAAAGGAAAAAAGATAAGTAATTTACACATCTACTGGAAATACTCTTAAGATAGTAAAATATTTAGTTACAGTCTACTGGGAATAGTACAAAAAGTTGACTAAATGAACTCCATGACTTCCAAACTCTAAATAGAACGCGAGGCAAAATAAATAAATAAGTTTTGATTTAAAGTAAAAAGAGGCTTACAACAATTTTACCTATATAGTTTAAATTTTACTGGAAGTTTCAATCAGAATTCCAATTTTAAACAACTTGGAAAACAAACCAAACTACTCTTAAAACACAGAAACAATTATTAAATTTTATTTCGGTCTGAATTTAACGGGATTTCTTAAGCTCACCCGCCACTGTTGTGCGTAAAGGTTGTTTGACATTTTATTTGTATCCTAGAATGAAAACTTTAATTTGTGTTTTACAAAAATTAAATTTTTGAAGTTGGAAGGTATACTCTTGCTTACTTTTGAATTGCCAGTTGTATGATTATCAAAAAGAAATGAAATCACATCAATTTTTTACTGCAATCAGCGATTTTCCGGTTGATTCCGTTTTAGCTGTTGAACAAAAATTTCTTCTTTAACAATTTCTAAGATATCATTTTAACGAGATTACTTCTAATATACCGTTTTACAGAAAGATCTTTAATTTAAAAATGTTTTCCCATGCAATTCGCGAGAAAAAAACCTCAGAAAGTTAACAAGCAAAAGAACTAGTTCTCTTCTAAATGCTTAAATTATTTGAGGCAAAAGTATTATTTTTTTTTTGTCTTCCCATTTTTTCTTAAGAAGAAGAAGTGCTTAAAGCTATAACAGTTTCATTTCTATGATCATGAAGATGATGTTAAAGATATTATTATAAAAATATATACTAGTAAAAAACGTTTTGAAATCATACTTTGGCTAGTCTTTGGTTTAATTTTTTGTAAATTTTAATGCCCCAAGAGACTAATGGGTTATCTAATTATGGTGGTATAGTTCCGTTAACCATTTCACCTTTAGATAAAATATCCAGCCCGTTTTCTTTTTTCTTCATGTGAGCCTCCAGTGTATCTAAATGACGTAATACTTTAATAGCGAGTCCTACTCTACTTACGGCGATGATTAAACTCTTCAACATATAGAATTGATTAAATCACAAGTTTTACTTACTCTTCGACCAACTTTGAGACTTTCAAAAACAAAATTTTTATTGACGATTGAGACTTTTTTTTCAAAAACAAAATTTTTATCGACGAATAGACCGTTAGTTGAGGTCAATATTAGTAGCGTGTGCCAAACTGCTAAGTCGTACCAAAAACACACACATCGAGTTTTTTTACACAAATCGTCTTCTATGGTATTAGCTGTTTGATTACTCGAAAATATTTTACCGATAACTTTGCTATTTCTTCAAAAGATCGAAAAGAACCGGCCATTAATACCACTCAAATCTGGAACGTATATTTCAATATAATATAGCCAACCATTGCCTCTCTTTTTTCAGTTAAACGTCTGGTAACAAAATGAAGTTAAAATAACCGCGTGGAATCTGGAGTCTATACGCAGGCTAAATGTGCAATACTACTTGGTCAATTTAAATTTGAGTCATTTGCCAAGGTCTCATTTGCTACAAATAACAAATAGATATAAATGTTATTTAAAAATACATATATATCAGTCCTTTTAATAACAAATATTGAAAAATGACAGCCTTTTACAGAAATATAAATCTAAAAAAGAAACTTCAAACTACAGATATAATACATATAATAAAAAAATAAATAAAATTTAAAGATAAAAAAACGATTTCCATGCAAGAAAAGCTATTCTTTAAAGGGTTGAGGGGATAAATAGCTTTATAGCTTCATAGCTCTATGTTTAAACGCTTGATACCTACTGCAGGACGGGAGAGTTAAATCTGAAGAATAATACAACTATTTTTCGCCACTGAAATCAAATTATTTGTATTTTTACCAAGATTCCTGAATAGGATAAGATTCTCTAGGTGTATTTAGTATAAATAGATAAAACTAAAACAACGAAGTTACCAGACTGGAATATACGTCCTAAGTTGAACTATGCCATTATTTTGTGAAAAGGTGGATTTAAGTGGGAAAAATGTTTATAAATAAATCATTCAATTTCGTTTCAAACACCTTCGAGACATTTTACAAAGAACGTGCATTTTGTCCTAAATTGAAAATCAAGTAATTGTATACCATTAATATCAACAACTAAACCACGCTTAATTAGCGTCTGTTTTAAATATATTTACTTTGAAAAAGCTTTTCAAAATGATATATTATTTTTTGTAACAGGCAAAATGAAAGTTTTCCTGACGACATCTGTTTTATTAAAAACAAGAATTGCGTTCCAACATTTTCGTGTATTTCTTACTGTAGGACTTATCACGGAAAGCAACATTATTTATTCCATTTTCAGATAAGAACCACTGCCCCTTTTCTATTTCCTTCCTGCAACCTTCCATTAAGATTGGCAGAATCATTTTAACATTTATTCCTCCCTTCAAGTGTTTGTTTCATTAGGGTAAGATCTATGACTTAAGAACGTTAGAAGCTTTACTCTTTCACAGAGGCTGCTAAAGGAGAAACCAGATAGAAGGTAATGAAAGATACTTATAATTATATGATCATTGTTGAAACACTTGTTTGAGTTCAGTTGATGAAGAAACATGTTTCAATGAAAACGGCTGTAAAGATATTCTGTTTGTTTTTTGTTTTGATATTTTATGTAGCTCAGTTGATGAAAAATCGTAAAACCTCAAAAAAGTTCTTTTCAAAGGATCCGAAATACAGTATGTTGGACACCTATAAAGCTTTTTAAGCTGTTCCTTTTACAACGGTTTCGGCTAAAATGAACTGCAAGATTTAAAATAAAGCTTGTTTAAAAGATTGATACAAACATTGAAAGTGTTTCAGTTTATGGAGAAATGTTTTAAAGTCCTGGAATCCTGCTTATTATGGCTTTAGAAAATCGCCTACGAAAATTGAAAAAGAACTTGACATCTTTAAAGATATAGTGACAGAAATGGAAAGTTTATGGGGAGACTTTGAGCGTATCCGTCACAAATTTTAACTGAATTCCGAGATATTTTAAGTCGATGTTTTACCGGAAGTAAATAATGCTTTACTTTTAGACTTTGACAGCCCATTTATTACTCGGTTACGTAAGTTTCGCGAGATTGCTTCGCGAATGAAAAGGAAAACTCCTTGTCGTTGGAACAAATGAAATATTTATAAAAACAATGAATTTTGGGACAAGATTGAACATTTAATTTTTTGAGGACTTCACTCTTCAGCTAAATTTTCTTTGAACATGATTTTAAGCAATTATATAAATGCCTTGCAGGAAAATTTCAAAATCGACATATATGTGAAATAGAACATTTTAGTCTCAGTGCCTTGCGCACATTAATTGTCTAGAAATAAATAAACTTTTTCTGTTATTAATACACATAATTCTAAGTTTAACTTAGGAAACTCTAATTTTATTTGCCTACACTATATACAATGTTGGACTGATGAACATGAGCTGCGAAACATTGCTTCGCCTTTTGTCAGCAATCGAGTGTTGGGCATTTTTCCGTATCACGTTCCTAAATGAAGATGTGTTTTCAATATATAATAGGGCATATCCCATCAATTGCAACATGTCAAGCAAAAACATCAAGGGGGCGTAGACATACTGCCCCGCGTTGTGAAGCAAATTTAAGAAAATTTTTCAAAAGCGTTTTTCTCGAAACAATTTTTTACTTGCGACTATAAAAAAAGTTCCAACTCAATCGGCTTTTATCTTATTGCCTCAAAATTTGGCACAGTAATAGAGCAATGTCGAAAGAGCAAAACCGTGCCAGTGATT
The DNA here is from genome assembly GCA_025447995.2 of Isaurus tuberculatus. Lineage (NCBI taxonomy): Eukaryota > Metazoa > Cnidaria > Anthozoa > Zoantharia > Zoanthidae > Isaurus > Isaurus tuberculatus. The sequence goes on along the minus strand of JAOEHV020445059.1, from coordinate 1,154 downwards.
TTAAAAACAATCGTTGGTTGACTTTTTATAAATCGATTTTTGCGGTTTTTATTAAAAACCTTACAATATTCTACGAACAATTATAAAACGCGATTGGCTTTCGCAAACAAAAATCGCCAACACGGTTTTGTGCCGCACACTTTGGTGAAGCTAAGGTGATAAACAACTGCGGAAGTTAAAACCTCAACTACTTTTGACTTCACAAACAAAAAGTTTGGATAAAAAACATTGTTAGTTCATCCTTACAATAGTTCATTTGACAATAAAAGTTAAAATTTTGTTTAGGAAATTTTATAACGTATTTATTGATATATAGGTTTCTAATGCATCTCAAGCGAGACATTGAATAAAATTAAAACCACCGCCAGAGGTGTTCAGTAACCTTAAGCAAAAACATTGTCCACGGTTTGAGAATTCGAATAAATTTTTTGTTTTGGCGCCTTTATTTCAAGGTTCTGTAAACAAAGTAGTGACCCATACTACCCAGCTCATAAACTATCGCGACCTAGGTGTTCCCCCCACGGCTAATGCGATCTTACAAATTAATACCCAATAACCCTAGGAAAGAAAAGTTGTATTTATCTGGTATAAAAACAAATCTAATATAACGGAAAATAGTGAAAAATTCCTTTTTTGGGGGTTATTTTCTTTTTCAGCTTAAAAAGTGAAATAAAAAAATGATTTTTTCAAAAATTTCAAATTTTCAATTCTAAATTCAGGAATGAAAATTGTCGATTTTTAACATTTTTCGTTTTCCAAATTGGAAATGAAAAATGAAAATTGTCAGTTTTGAACATTTTTCAATTTCATAAATCTCACTGTGGAACGTTACACGGACCCTTAACATTCGTGAATTATCTTTTAAGCCCTCGATTAAAACTCGTGTTTATATCTGCCTATGTAATATTCTCTATTTCTACTACTTCTTTTACTACTAATTCTAACTACGTTTCTAATTATAGATTTCAAGTAATTTTTGATGTCCTTACTTCCAATGTCCACATAATGCGAATATCGCTTCTTAACGTCATTTTGGTTTATAGTTTTACGTACACGTGATACCAAAATCACTTCATTCATAGAGATTACTTCATGGAAAGCGCGTGCGTACGGGATTTTCACACGAGTTGGTGAAGTATCTGAAATCGAACGAG
>JAOEHV020444960.1:0-10286 GCA_025447995.2 Isaurus tuberculatus | reverse complement strand
ATCCTGCTGATGAACAGTAACTGTTTTGCTATTTATTTTCAGCAACATTTATAGTTTTTGTCTGTTCATATATCAATTACAAGGGATAAAGCCTCTCATATTTATAAACATCTTGCTGCTTCAGATAAATGCCGTTTTACGTTCTCCCAGTTGCTTCAGCATTCTTTCGCAAGCTTCAACTCCAATTCAACTCAAAATTAAATGAGCCATCTACATTAACTCAATGAAACCCTCTCAGAACCAACAAGTTAAGCATGTCAATTTAAAACTGTCCTTATAATTTTCACGGGTGTCTTTTGTACTATTGTTTATTATACATAATAGTTTACTCTATTTCTTTATATAATATGTTTGTCAGTTTAGTTCTTTAACCATTTTCGCACTGAGGAAGGCAAAGGTTTGTCGAAACATGTATGCAACTAATATAAGTTTGAAGAGTGTTGTGTGTTTTTTAAAAATAATGTGTCTTTGTTAAAAGAAATATCAGTCCTTTCAATAACAAGTATTGAAGAACGGCAACCTTTCACAGGAATAAAAATCTTAAAAATAAACTTTGAAACTACAGATACAATATATATAATTAATAAAATAAAGAAAGTTAGAGATGAAAAACATTTTCCAAGCAAGAAAGGTTATTCTTTAATGGTAGAAAGGATTAAGCTATGTTTAAACACTCGGTACTTACTAGCGTTAAATTTGAGGAATTCTACAGCTATTTTGCGCCACTGAAATCAAAATACTTTTCTTTTTACAAAGATTCCTTAATAGGATAACATTCTCTAGATGTATTTAATAAAAACAGATAAAACTAAAAAGACGAAGTTACCAGAATGGAATATTCGTTCTAGGTTAAACTATACCATTGGCATTATTTTGTTAAAAGGCGGATTTAAGTGAACAAAATGTTTACATAGAAATTATTCAATTTCGTTTCAAACATCTGAAGACATTTTACAAAGAATAAACATGTACTTTGTTCTAAATTGAAATTCAGGGAATTGTATACTCATTAATATCAACAACTACATCCCGTTTGTTTTAAACATTTATATGTTTCAAACTGGCTTTTGATATAGATTTTGTAAAAGGCAAAATAAATTTTTTTCTGACGACATTTGTTTTATTAAAAACAAGAATCGCGTTTCAACATTTTCGTGTATATCTTAATGTAAGAATTGTCGCGGAAAGCAACACTATTATTTATTCCATTTTCAGATAAGAACCACTGCCCCTTTTCTATTTTCTTCATGCAAGCCTTCCATTAAGATTGGCAGAATCATTTTAATATTTATTCCTCCCTTCAAGAGTTTGTTTCATTAAAGTAAGATCTAGGACTTTAGAACGTTAGAAGCTTTACTCTTTCACAGACGCTGCTAAAGGAAAAACCAGATAGAAGGTAATGAAAGATACTGATATATGATCATAATTGGAATACTTATTTGAGCCCAATTGATGAAAAATCGAAAAACCTCAAAAACGCATCTTTCAAAAATAGTTACAGCCGTTTTCATTTACACGTGATTTTTGTTTTCAGCGTGGTACTCGGTTTTTGGTGGACGTCCATCAAAAGCCTTTCGTTCAAAGCAGCTGCCGACAAGATCTGAGTCAAAGTTTGATTGACGTCCACCAAGAACCTAGTACGACGTCGAAAACAAACTGCATGTGTAAACGAAAACGGCTAAAAAGATATTCTGCTGGACCCGGTTGTTCAAAGGCTGATTAGCACTAACCCAGGGTTAAGTTTTTAATCCATGCTCGCGTTTCTTACGATTCATAAACTGACTTGGCTTTGAAATTCATGGTTAATATGTTTGTATTGTTGGAAATTCTGAGCAGTGTTTGTAAGCAAAGCAAACCTTTCGTTAAGCAGAAATAACCGTTTGAATTTTTCCTTAACCCAGTGTTAAACTTAACCAGCTTTTGAACAACCCAGCCCTGGTTTTTTGTTTTGATACTTTTTGTAGCTCCGTTGATGAAAAATCGTAAAATCTCAAAAAAGTGCTTTTCAAAGGATCCTGAAAGACAGTCTGTTGGACACATTTAAACCTTTTTAAAGTGTTCCTTGTACAACGGTTTCGGCTAAAAATGAGATACAAGATTTAAAATAATGCTTGTTTAAAAGATTAATACAAACATTGAAAGTGTTTCAATTTATAGAGAAATATTCTAAATTCCTTGAATCCTTTTTACATAATAGCTTTAGAAATACATTTTTTTAATAAAATGAAACAAGTGAACATTTGTTGATAAACCAATTATAGAGACAAACAAACTTTGCTGAACTGATAACGTTCTATTATAAGAAATGTTTGAAAATTACAAAGGAGCATTTTTAACAGTTTTTCGTGATTTTTTACCAAATTTTAAAGCCTTTGCTCAAGACTATAAATCCTTGAATTTTCTAATACGTAGTTTTTAAGTTCGTTAAATTCCATCCTTCCTTAGACTTACAAACCTTGGCCTTTATATCTATAGTTTATAATTCTTTTAGTAATCTTTTTATCAGTTAGCTTATAAATCCTTTTCGGAGCCTAGTGGCCTATTACGCAGGTGCTTATCTCCGGTTTCTTTAGTGTTAAGCGGATGAGACTCTTTGACTCTCCCTGGACGGGGCACTAATCCATCTTATTATATGGCAGGATCGCTGAGCGGGCAAGATGAAGCGAATTCTGTGTTCTGATTGGTTACACGAGCGGGCAAGATAGGCCCATCTTGCCCGCTCGGGATTTTCAGTAGTAAAGTGAAATTATTTGGCCATATAATGAATCTTTTATTGAACAAACTTGTTCGGTCAAGATGGCTGGATATTGGCTTCGTTCTTTTTTTGCATTTTCATGAACCTCGACTAAAAAGAACTTGGCCAATATCCAGCCATCTTGACCTCACGCTTGTTCAGTAACTCATATATAGTTTAGCCCTTAGCCGAAGCTTGTACTCATTTACTGACCTAATAAGGATGGAAAGCTTAGTAACCTTTGGCGAAAGAGATGGTTGTAAAAATGTTCAAATTTCGGCAAAGCCAGGGTTCAAACCTGAGACCTTGTGTTGGCTTATAGGTGTTTTAAATGTTTTGTATGTATGAAATCCAATATTTGTAATGGTATGTTTTAAATGGCGGAGTACAATCAATATAAAGACAAACCAGTCCGCCATTCAGCTAAGATCATGTATTTTATTTGGCAAAGGCATTTAAAGGCCTTTTTTAGATGGAGTGCATATGCATATCAAGTAAACTACTTTTTAATTATATTTTTTCCTGTTTTTCGTGATTTACCAGTCTTCATCATTTCTTTTTTGTTCGTGTGTATTTTATTAGGCTTTTACAGAAAATTATCTTAAAATAACTCCAACAATTAGTAGAAAACGTGATTATTGAAAATTTCGAACCAGCAACCATAGATTAGCAGCTGAGACTTAATTCAAACGACCAGTAGTTCCAAGGGAACAAAGATTATGTGAATTTTGTAACCAAAATAAGGTTAAAGATGAATATCATAGAATTTTTTCCTGTACAATTTACAAAGATATTAGAGAAACGTTTTTTCAAAAAATAGGCAAACTTTTAGATCATTAATCCTACAATTAAAGATGAGTTAATTGAAATTGTTTTTAACACTTCAGATCGTTTTGCAAGGTGATACACCTTCGAGCAGCCGAAGAAAAACAAAATGGTTTTCCGTTACCATTTGTCGGTATATTGCCACAAATAAAGTTAAAACAATTATTCACCTCAGTGTCGGTGAAAGTATCCACCACTATTCACTTCCACTTCGGTGAATAAATTGTTAATTAAGATTAAAATTTAAAATACTACCTTGCAAAACCCATTATGTGCTTAATTTCTTACCTTTAGTTACAAGCAAAGTTGAAGCTAGAATCCCTTTCTGTTTTTTAGTCGGATTGTAATTATTTTTTATATTTTTCCAATTGTCTATATTTGTTACTACCCTAAGCGTCTAAGTATCCTATTGTCTTGCATTCTGATGTCTTGTCTTCTTTTGTACTATAATATTATTATAATTATTTCCTGTTCGAAAACTTGTTATTTTTACATGTATCTGCCTACTTTGTAACTAAAATGCTCATCGAATCGTTTTTGTAAATCACAGATAAAGATGCTGTGTTGGATTGTACTGGCACTTCAATTTGCCAGAATATTTGCAAATATTCCCATAGGGTAAGTAAGAGTGATGATGAATGATAATGATACCGGCAATGATAATAACAGTAATAAAAATAGTAGTATTAAAAATAATAACCAGCAAGAACTTGCTTATAGCAGTCAGAAAAAAATATGAAGAATTATCAAGAGAGCTGAAGGGAAGTCATCAAAAAGGAAGTTCCAAGAACGGTCGAGAGAATTGAAAGATAAGAAATTTGATTAACTGTTTTTCAGTGAGATGGAGGATACTGTCAGCAAGAAAACTTAACTTTGCTGGAAATGTGCCTTCTGAAAAGGCTTCATATGACTGCGCAGAGTCAACAAGCAGACGTCAGCCAAAACTGAGAAGACGCAACAGGATTCCTTATGAAGGTTGTGTAAATGCTTTAAGCTTGCTCAACTTGACTACAGGCGAGGGGACGACATTTTTTCGAAAGCTATTCACTAATGTTTTTGTAAAAAATTTCAGATCGAGTGCATGAGATTTGATATGAACTGACCTAGCGTATAAAACAGCGGCAAAAACAGCGACGCAAAAAATCTTAGGGATTTAACCATTAAGTCAGACAAGTGACTACCACACCAAGGATTTAATAGCCGATCCACGGTCCATTCCCTAGCCTTTAACATTGCCGTGGACCGGCTATATTATATTACTAAACTAGTGAATTTAACCCTTCAGAAAACCTTTCACATCGTAGACAAGGGGAAGAAGGTATGCCAAATCGTCGATGTCGCCTGCTCTGGAGACAGTAGAACTTCAGTGAAAAAAGAAAAGAAGACTTACTTAAGATTTTGTGGAATAGCAAACTCAAATGTACAAACGAAGTTGTCTGTATACAATATATTACTTAAACCATAACTTAGCATTTAGTATAAATGTAACATGAAACTAAATAGTTAACATAATGAGGAAGTAATGATATATTGAAGATTTGACATATTCATTAAAGAATTTTGTACATTAAAAACAGCTTTACCTGCATGAGTTTGTGGATTTTGAGGTTGAATAAAATTATAAACCCAAAATGTGTGAACATATAATCATCTTTAGATTAATCCTTTTATGACTTCAGATAATATTACAAGTAAAAACAGAACGCGTTTTAACATTTACTTGTTACTGCAATTTCAGTGTAACCTATGGAACCGGAAGCAAAGAAATTTATTTATCAGGTGAGTTTAATTTTTAAAAATGCTACCTTAAATCACCAAAAATCTCCAGGTAGTTACCATTCAGTAATGTAACATTTTTAAAGAATTTTTAACTCATTGCAGAGGGGATACGCAATGACTTTCGCCTGGTTCAGTGTGGGAATTCTCACATGAAGATGTCGTTTGCTAACCTTGACTATGCTTTTGCTGGTTACGATGCGGTTGGAGGTTATCCGCTGTCCACAGACCACGATCCCGGATTCAGAAATGCCATATTTGAAGCAGACTACAAATATGGACAACCGAATGGAGACTGCAGATACATGCTACCGAAAGGGATAAATGCCGTTCCAGATGTTTCATGCGATGTTTCTTTCACGTCAGACATTATCAAAACTAGATCTGAATTTCAGAAGTCTCTCGCTGTTAGTGCAAATCTTCAGGGAGGTGGGTTTGGGTTCGAGTTTTCAGCAAGTGCATCATATCAGAAGTCAAGCTCGGAAATTGCATCTCGTGATTATGTTTATGTTATCTCTAAAGCAACATGCACTTCTCACTTTTCTATGCTCGAATACTCAAATCCACCTCCCTTTAGTGATAGTTTCGTAAGGTCAGCTAAAGCGCTCGCTAGTTCAGAAGCTACAGATGAGGACGTGTCAAATTTTGTAGAAAACTATGGTACACATTTTTTGGACGAGGTAACGTTCGGCGCCTCTTTAACCAAGGAGCATAGAATGACTTCGGAAACATTTGAAACTATGAGCACCGAAAAGTTTGGTGTAGCTGTACAGGCAGGTTATTCTGGGGCAGTTAGTGTGAGTGGGGGGTTCAGTTTGGATTCTGAACAAAGAGAGGCTGCTTCTTCGTTTTCCAAAAAAGTTGAAACAACCACTATAACTATAGGATCAGCCCCACCTAGCAACGGAGACGCCATGACTTGGGCGTCTTCTGCCAGAGAAAATCCTATACCAATTAAGTACAGACTCCGACCAATCACCGAACTTTTTACAGATCAGTTTATGACTGATATTGGTTTTGATTATGGTGCCGTGAAAACAAAACTTGCAAATGCCCCTTACATTTCTTGCAAAAGGCACCAAAGTAGAAACCCCGAAACTTCATGTGACGAAATCGATGAATCTTTAACTGAAGCGGTTCCTTTTATTGGCGGAGGTTATCCGGATCACCACTCTATTGTTGAATATACAATAGGTAACGGAATGACCTGTGAAATTCTTTGTAAAAAGTTACAATGCATCGGGTACTATCCTCGTTTGGAGGACAGATGTAAAATTCTTTTTGATTCTGATTCAACTATATACCAGTGGCGTTCTAGCACCGCCATTCCAAGGTTTTATTTTTTACCAAGTAATATGAAACATGCTTTGATATTTGATCGTTATGTTGCCAAGAAAGTTGATGGATCTACAAAATTATATTCTTACAAAATTCCAATCACTTACATAGGTGATGCAATGTGCATTACATATTGTCAGAAAGACCGTTTTTGCAAGGCCTTGAGGTATGATGGGACAGATTGTGTCATTTACCATAAGACTACCAATCTGCCATCAGAATACGTTTGGAATGCCAAGTTTATAATTCTTCCTAGATAGAAAAAGTCGAGTATAAGACTGAAATGAACAGGTATAAATAAAATGTTTTATTAAAAGAGTAAAAACAAATCCTGCTCCTTTTGGTCATGATGAGAAGTTTTGATATAATGGCGTAATGATTTAAATTGCGTAACTTTGATTTAATGGGGCTTAAATAAAAAAACAAAAGTTCAAAAACTGTAGTAGATGCACGACTTACTACAATTTTAAACTTACGGAATTACTCTGGAGTGATTATCAGAGATTGAAAAAATTACCAAAAATAAAATAAAGTTATTGATGAAAAACGTAAGAGTCTTTTTATTGAAAACTTCTTAACATGTGGAAAGATTATCACCATATCTAGGAAAGGTGACATTGTTTTTCGCACAGATTTTTGTCTTCAATAATTTTCAGTTATTTTATCAGAGATATTATAATATATTTTACACAAATAGATGATAGAATTTTTTGCTATCTCCAAGTACCTACATAATGTTCTGTTTAAGATTAAGTTATTAACCACTTTTTTTAAAAATCCTTAAAGTGCCAACGAAGATTATCTTTTTTCGCAAAATATAGTCTTTCAAACGTACGATTCCAAAGTTTGATTTGTGTAATATAAAAACTGGCAATTGGCTGAAACAGTGGCCCAGTAAACAAAAGTACTATCGGCAAAAGTATTTGCTTTAATTATGAGACATTTTGCAGGCTCGTAGCCGGCGTTGAGGGGGGATGATTAATATTATTTATTATAATTGATTTATTATGCCTACTGTTTATCAACCATAAGCACAAAAGAGACAACGGATATTGAGTTTCTTATTTTCCTGTGTTGACGTTTTCCAAATTGAATCGTTATCGAAATTGTTTTCGAGAATGAAAATACTTTTTAAAATATTTTTTTAAACTTCGTTCTATTTAGCTAACTGCTGTGGACCTTTTCGGCCTATGAGGGGAAGGGGGGGGGGAGGTCGCAGAAAGGTGCGTACCCAACCCCGGGTATCTCCCTTCCGACGTGGCTGGTACGAAACTTGAAAGTTTACACAGCAATGCAAATATTCAACACCGTGCCCATCGGAGACAGCGCTGATCTTTGATTTCTGTAGTTTTAAATGGATGAGAATACTAGACTCCCCGTGTACGGGACACTAATCAGTCGCAGGTTAGCTCCCAGCCGAAGCTAGTACTCATTTACCGACCACCTAAGAGCGGAAAGCTGAGTAGGCTTTGGCAGAAAAGAAGGTCACACAAAAAAATGTTGAAATTTCGGCAGAAATTTTTGCCTTGTTTTAAACATTATTAAACACTTTTTTCAAAATTAACACGTAAAAAAACTTCTACTATTGATACCTCCTAAATTTTTTTCTAGTACATCAGTTTACGTGATGGCCTAGTGGTAGGTCGCTAGACTCTTGTCCATTACCTTTGTTCTGATGTTTTCAGATAAACTATTGATAACCCCTAACATGTTTTTCTAGTACATCCGTTTACGTGATGGTCTAGCTATAGTGGTAGGTCGCGGGATTCTTATCCATTGTTTTTTTTCTAAGCCATGGACTAATTCCCGTCTCTGAAATTATCAAAAACGCTTAGAAATTATAAATTTGTTCATTTTTTAGGCTTCTCTTTCACTAGTTTATCGGTCATTTATTGATTTATTGATTCTTGGAGCAGGCGCCAAGATGGCAGCCAAGAAAATGCCAACGCTCGTATTAATAGCAGCGCTAGCTATACTCACTTTTGGAAACAGTTTTAGTAATTTTCCTAGATCTGTCCCTAGTGGAAGTCAACATATATCACACCTGGATGGAAATGACTCTGTGACAAGGTGGAAATTTGAAGTACTGATGCCAAATCGGTTTAACTGTTCTTTCATTACAAAATGAGACAAGCATGGCCATACCCTGCTTGCAGCTAGGGATTTTGCACCGACACTCGACATTACGATTTTTATGGACATAGAAAGAAATCCTGGACCAGCGGTGGATATTGAAGGCAAAGAAAAGAGTTAAACTAAAACAGTGAGCTCGATCACATACAGCAGGAAAGAACTTTTAAACCTCCCAAGGACAAGGATCAAACCAACATGTGTAGTTATCAATACATTAAAGAACTTTGAGCTGTTCAGATATAGGGGGACTCGAGCAGGGCGAAAGGCTTCTGGAAATCCAGATCGTACAATCGATGAGATATGAACAGAAGAGAAAGAGAATCCCGGTTATTATTGGCAGACGATTCCGAATTGCTCCCGCTAACAAAGTCGCGCCTCTCACCAGAAATATCATTGATATTCTTAAAGCAATAGATCAGCACACCACTAATTGTAGCAGTCAGTTTGCTGTACCAAAGCTCATGTCTACTAACATTTATAGCTTGAAAAAAACTAAGAACAAATTAAGAGCAGCTGTCGCTTTGGAGGCCGATATGATTAGGAATGATATTGATGTGTGTGTGGTGTCAGAAACGCATTTGAAGCCAGACCAGCCGGAAGCAGTGATCAATATTCCAAATTACACTATCTATAGGAGAGATCGAAATCGGTCCGGGCGAGATATGAGACAAAAAGGTGGGGTGGCTGTATAGATCGGGAAAAATTTGTCGGTTATTGATGTAATGCGCTCTGATTTATACGAACTCATTGACCTAACTGTGAAATTGCTAACAAAACACCGCGTATGCTAATATGTGGCCTATATCATCCGCCAAAATTTAAATACCGGGAATGCGAGTTATTGAATTGTCTTCATAACTTAATGGACAATGCGTTAGACAAAGACCCAAACATTATAATTGTTTGTGGGGGTGATTTGAATCAGCTTGATCTCACAACGCCTCACTGGCTTGAACGTTCTGGTTGATTTCCCAACAAGAGGCGATGGGTCCCTGGACAATTGTCTTACAAACAGGCCTGATCTTTTTAGAAAAAGCTATCCAATTAACATGTTAATGAAAATAGACCACCCAGGCTTCATTTTTCCTGCTGGAAAGAAACTAAAGCCAGTTTGACTGAAAATCAAACTCAGAGACTGCAGAGAACACAGAAAATTTGATTTCTATCTGTCACTGTGTAACGAAAACTGGCAAGATGTATTGGAGGCAAATGATATTGAAATTGCAGTAAGTTTACTGGAGAATAAAATCACTAGCAACATCAACAAGTGCATGCCAATTAGATCTGTAACAATGTCCACACGTGACCCAGGTTGGATGACACCACTAGTCAAGCACATGTTAACATGCAAATCAAGAATCTCGACGTTATACACAGATCGTCATCGCGATGCTAGTAAAAGGCCCGGGGGGGGGGTACTCCCATATGTTGACTATACGGGTATGTGCCGCTGTTCAGGGTATGGTTTTCAGACCATCCA
>JAOEHV020444859.1:0-10288 GCA_025447995.2 Isaurus tuberculatus | reverse complement strand
TATCGTTCACATAGACTTAAAATACTTAGCTTATGATAAGCATGTGACTTGAAAACGTTGTCGTTTTGTATTGTTAAACGCCACGTATAGAAGCTGTTTATCGACTGCGTCGGCGGATTTGATTCAGACGCATAATCAAAAAATGTTGACAATCATGGTGTTTACCCGTAAGACTTTATTTATGCTAGAACTTTCTGTTTCAGAAATGTTTCTTGTACCTATTTTTTGTCCATCAAAGCTTCTCCATGACGATATTGTTAACAGACAAGAGAACACTTAAATTTGCGCCAGCAATAAAATAAAAATGCAACAAAATTAAAGAATACTTAACGTGAAAAACAAAATACTGCTTATTAATTAAATTATGAAGTCAACGTAAATTTAGACGTAAAGTGGTTTTAATACGCATTGTTTACTCGATCGTTGCAAACAAATAAGACATCAACCGGCAAAAAATAACTGTGGTAGAAGCTGTGCTTAAAAACTATTGCAAGAGACATTTCTAAATTGACAAAAACTAAGATTTCTTTCCCAATAGCAAACAACAATCTTGTAGGAGATTAAAATAAAGAATTGGAAAGCATAGTTCCTGATTGAGAAAAGGGCCCCCCACTCGAAAACAGGAAGAACTTCAAAGTTGAATCACGTCACAGTCATTGTCATACGCCCAGGTGTCCTTCAAGATGTATATATAATAAGCCACAGTTTTAAAATTTTTATCAAGTACAGCTTTTTGTTTAGAACGCGATCACACCAACACCGTTAATACCAGAAGAATGTCAACTCGGAGCATTACAGATATTTCTGTTGAAGGTGTTCAAAAGCGAAAGCTAGGTCAAGAAAAATGCAAGCAGTTTGTAAGTAAATTTTATCTTGCATTTATTCAATTTGTTAGAAATTTCCGTGACCAACTTTTTTGTAACGCTGCAATTCCAGTTTTTTTTTACAGCGTGGCAAATACTGCACTACTGAAAGTAAACAGAACAATAATTTTGATTTCATTAGTTAAAAAAATTCATTTCATTGTATCACTACGAGATTAATACTCATTCATATATTTAATGATATGATATCAAAAAAGTAGATTGTTAAACAGTGAATTTCGTGTTGAGCAAACATAGAAATTTCGTGGTGTTTTACATTAAAACCTTTTTTTAAGGAATAAATAAACAGCCATCAATTTACTGTTTATTATTTTCAAATTGTATAACTTAAGACTTGTTGCAGTGAGTTGACAAAATTTTTGTTATTTATTTTTTGTTTTATTTGATTACGCTATCCTATTCTCATCAAATAGTCTGATTAGCGCGAAACAATTTTAAGTATGATTAATGTCCTTTTATACTAGAAGAAGTCTGTTTTGATTTTTTTTACTCTGTTTTTTAGGTTTACGCTGTCAAAGTAACCTGGTCTGATGGAACTGTAAACGTCATTTATCGAACATATAGAAACTTTTACCAGCTTGAGGTAAGGAAGGCCTAGGTGTCCACTGTCCGGTTTGGTTTTTACTTTGCTTTGAATTGTATGGCCAATATTTGGCTTTAACCACTGGCATTTAGCGTTTAGAGTTTATTGGTGTTTGCTGATTAATAAATTTCAGCTAGGTCTTTCTAGTAATAATAATAATAATAGTACAAAATGATGCCAAATGATAGTTTATTTAGAAACCATTTGTTTTACTTCTCTGATCCAGAGAGAAAAATATTAGTTTGACCACTAACTGAAAAATTCCTTCAACTGCTTTTTAAAATAACGACAGACGTAAGTTCTTAAACAATTAAACCACTACGCCGGTTTACTTTGTGTTCTTTCATGGTTTAATATCAACCGTTGTTGGTTATAAGTTCTACTTTATGCTTTTAATTTCTCATTTATATTGGAGTTGCTCTTCAACTGATGCTGAAACCTCTCATATAGCTTCCTGTTTTTCAAAGGATTGAAGCACTGGTTTAGTGCTCTTCGTGTGTTTTTGTCCCTAAATAAATTCATGATATTTTGCAGAAATTCGAGGACACTTCAATCAGTGAATAAAATGAAATACAAAGAAAGTGTTAAATCTAATAAAGGAACTGTATATTTGGATCTGTGACAAGAGCCATCTTAGGGCCTCATTATATGTCTTCGGGTAGCTGAGACAATCCTAAATTCCTATCTCCGAGGCAACTTTGTAGTATGTTTATATGACAAAAATGTTTGGATCTTTTAACCGGGTCATAACACTTCGCGGCGCTAAATCTATAAAGGTTCATTTTGTCAAAGCACCCGACCGTCATGATTTGTTTTTTTTTTTCATTATGTACCGCTCTATTTGTTGAAAATTCTTAGCTCAATGAAATCTCTCCATTTCAGTTTGTTTACAATAACATATTTTGCAGCAATTATTTGATTGTCATTTACTTCAATGATTTTAATTCTTTTGACAAACCCGCGTTGAGCTTCCAAGGAGTTTTGTGATCCTTTTTCTTGAGCAATTATTATTCGAATAACTTATTTAAGTATTACCACATTAATTATCGCCTATGACAATAAAACTGTATTAATAATCATAGCTGGCACTTTTAACTTCAACAGGAGAAACTAATGAAGACTTTTAATGACAACAAAACCAAGAAATCCAGAATCATTCCTATATTAGAAGGTAAAAATGTTCCTATCTCAACATAATGATACTAATACTAATAGTAATAATAATAATAAAATTTATAGTAATAATAGACAAATAGGGTCTACGACATTTATTTAAAGCTTATATATATAATAACAAAGTACCGTTCATGATTTATCACATATTTTATCAACTCATAGTTTCAACACTTAATTAATTTTGGCTTGTGTGTGGCTTATCTTAATTTTATTCCTGATAAAAGTTCATAGCAATAATTGTAGTATGTCTAATTATTAAAGGGAAAGATAGAATGAGAAGTGACGAACATAAGAAATGGGAATGGATTGACAACTTCTGCATGGTATGTTTCAGCATATAACAATTTACGTTAACATTATATTTTATTTTAGTTTGATTGGTTAGAACGAGTTAGAAAAGCATTAAAAAGCTAGCTAAGCTAAACAGGAATTGAGTTTTTGAGGCATATCTTTTACGATTCTATAATTTGCATTAATTTTTCCCGAAGATCTCGTCAGGACGTCATCTTTGCAAAAACGATATCTTGCTGTGAATCCGGATATAAGACAATCTCGGCGAAATTTAAAATTATGACTGAACCAGCGCACTTACCAGCTGAACTATGACGTTGCAGCTCGTCGGATCCCAAGTGAAGTGGGTCAGTCTACGTCACTTAAATATGAACAACGACTTCGGCAAACGAGTTTGCGATACCGTCATTAATTATTAACTATTTTGTTAATTTTAGGTTATTTGTTGTTGTTGTTGAATGCCGCGGCAACATATATCATTCTATTCTTTTACACAATAAACTGTAATGCGTATGAACCTATTCAGTGTTCTAATGATTGAAGAATGGTGACTAGCAAGTTGTCATAGAAACAAAACACGAAACGAATGATAGATTTTTGTCTTTCCCAGGCTCTGCTCGACCTTCCTGCAGCCATTTCTGAATGTGAAATCTTGGAAGAGTTTTTCACTCCGGCTCCTGAAGACTTGATGAGTAAAAAAAGGTTTGTTTTATCATTTAGTTTATTTAACGACTGCTGTTCAGGTCATTGGCTTAAGATAGCTGCAAATTAACGAGTTATTCGTCTGCTGTTTTCAACAATGCACTGCAATATAATTAATGCAACGAATAGGATGCAATACAATGCAATTCAATGGAATACAATACAAAGCAATGCAATGCAATGCAATACAATACATTGCAATACCATGCAATAGAGCACAGTACAATAAAGTAAAGCGTAATACAATACATATCATGCATGCAAAGCAGAGCATTTTAATTGAATATTTTTTCTCTCCTTTGCTTATTTTTTATTTGTTTTGTTAATAATGTTATTTCTAATCCATGGTACAGGAGAAAAGAAGAAGAAAAGAAAACCAAAGAAAAGAAAAAGAAAGAGAAGAAAAAAAGAAAAAAATTTAGTACAAGTACGTTAAAATCAAATCAATAACTATAATCTTATTATACCCTTTATGTTTTGAAACGTTACAGTGACCATCTATAACAATAAAAAAATTGAAGTAATTAATAATAATAATAATAATAATAATGATAATAATAATAATAATAAATACTATATAAGGTTAAGATATAATAAAATACTATATGGTAAAAAAAGTGAAAGATTGAAGTTTAGACGAGTAACACGATGTTTTTAAGTTTCCGCAAATATGACTGCATGAAATTGCGTTGTTTATACTTTTATTGATAAACCACTTATTACTTATACCATCATTTATTAATCCATTTATTGGTAGCACCGTCAACTATTAGTCGATATATTGCTACAAAATTTTAAACTCAAAGATTCGTTTTTACTTTTTAGTAAAGGTCATTGGAAGTCCATTTCGTGGTAAAGAATACAAAGTTCTTGAAGACTATGAAAGTCATTCTAATAAGGAAATATCCCTCAAGGAAGGAAAGATTGTTTCAGTGGTTTTACAGAGGGAAGATGGTACGTAATATTACTATACCAGTCGTTAGAGAGGGTTTTAGTTAAAATTAACTCATTTTAGATTTTTACTGTTAGTTAGTTGTTTGTTAAGTAGGTTAGAATACTGAAAGAGAACGCTGACTACTAGACTAGTATTGATTATCTTTTGGTTGTAACTGTCTCTGTTTACACCTTTCTTTGTCATGATTCCTTTTCACCATCATTTTTAGTATTTTTATTATTATTAATAATAATACGTAGTTTTCTTTTCCATGTGCTTCATCTTAACGCTTATGATCATTATCTCAGTCAATAGGTCAATAGTCAGACATCGTTTGAGTCTTGAATTGGTAGCTGGGCTCCTTAAACGTCTGAACTAGTTTATTCCCTAACGTTCTAATAAGCACCCTGAAGTATGACACATCGCAAAGGGACTCTTCCTTATAAGTATTACTCTATACTATTGGACTGTTGCGAATCACGTGTTCTGATTGGATTAGTAAAAAACACGCGGTTTATTCAAGGCTGGTTGATGATAACAAGAATTGACCAAACTGTGTGTCTTTTCATCGTAAGGTTGGTGGCTGATAAATACAGGAAAAGAGAATGGATGGGCACCAGGTTCCTATCTTATACCAGTTGATAATGAGGGAGGTGAACACAATTTAAAAGAAGCTGCCCCCGGTGAAGGTATTATTATTATTTGATCGCATTTTTGCTTCATCGTCTAATTTGCTAAAGTTTTCAATCGGCCAAAAATAAAACTAAAACAAACAATAAAAAAAAACTTTCTGCCCTTTTAAAGGTGTTTCACACGACATTGTTCACCTATAATTTGAACCCAGTATGTTTAATACCGCCTACTGTGACGTTAGAGAAGTTTCACAAACTAAATTTATGGTATATATTATTTTAAAATTTCATGACGTAATGCAGAAGATGCTATATCTGATATGTTGGACGGTGTCTGAAAGTGAAAAAGAAATTAAAATTCCCTCTGATTTTAGGTGAGATGTACCAAAGTTTAAAAGCTTATAAAGCAAAGGAAGATGATGAGCTTAGCTTTCCGGTTGGAGTCACCTTGCAGATTGTGAGAAAAAACTTGGATGGCTGGTGGACAGCTTTGTAAGTCGCTCTGTTTATTCTAAAATGTTTAATGAATATCCTTGTTCGAAAACAATGGGGGGATTGTAAGGCCAAATTAACCCAGGACCTCGCGGTTGAAAGTCAGGTGAAACTGAGCAAAGATTGTAAGACAAAAAGAATAAAAAAAGGTTAAGAAAGATTGAATTTGGACAATGGCTAAATAGAAGAACTTTTTCATAATACATAAGTTCTTCGTCTTAAGCATCATTAAAGGAAACATACAAGTGTTTTACATAATCTTATAGTGTGGATAATTATTGAGTCATTAATTTATGGTGTTTAAATTTCAGATACATGGGACGAAGGGGATGTGTACCAGCGTTTCATCTGAAAAAACTTGGCGAGAAAAAGAAACATCCACGTTTTTCTATCAGGAAATTAACCGCTTTGAAAGGTCGCAAATTATGTAAGTTTTTAGCATTCAATCCATTTTACGTTTGTACGTATTCTGTCAAAAATACTTTCTAATTTGTTTTTCCATTAAATATTTGTTTCAAACACGTGATTTAATCAACTTAGACTCTGGCGAAAAGCTGATGCACCTGTCGATCGAAATGTCCATCTTCCTACTCTATTCTCGGGGTTGATTAAACTCAATAACCTAGAGTTGTTTAAACCACGTGTTCTACCTGACGTATTTCATAGGATTTTTTTTTAAGATTTAACTAGATTTACAGTTATCAAGATCTCTGCAAATTGCTAATTAACTTCAAACTTTCACTCAAACTGTCTTGTTTTCTACTACAAAAATACAACAGTTGTTTGATTCAAACTTTCTGAAGATTGATTATGTTGCTTCAATTTACAGCATCTGCCACATCAAGAGTCGCCAGAGCAAACGAAAGAAACAGTCAAGAAAACATCACGGTAGGTAAAAAGAATTGCCACTGATTTGCAATTTTAAAAAAAATGAAAATAAAAAATAGTTTTGCTGTATTGGTTAATTTGCCAGACTTTAACTTTTACGGTGTAAAACTTGACATTCATTTATTTGTTTAGGAAAACAAAACCTCAACGATCAAAAAGCGACGGGAAGGCAGTCGAAAGAAAATATCTTTTGACGAAGGCCTGGGTATTCCTTCAAGATCTCAAATGTCTGTGAAGAGAAAAGCGAGATACGTTCGTGACCTGAATGATAATGCAATGTTGTCGACTGTTGGTAATGACAATTCGAAACTGGCTGAACCGGAAAAAGGAAGCAAGGTAATTTTATTTCATGATCAAACTCTTTATGAGATTAACACGCCGTAATGTCTAGTAAAATAAATAAAAATGAAACAAATTTTCTTGACAATTCAGTTTGAAAAAATGTTCCAGAATATTTTTTATTCAAGCACGTAAACTGCTATCAGTGCTATATACAGGCTGAATTTTAGATTACATTTATATGTTGAGAAAAAAACAACAACAAAATCTCGTGGTGATCTAATTACAAAGTAATAATATTTCTTCTAACATTTTTTCTTGTTTTGAAAATCATAGGCTAATGGAACAAAAACCTCAGATAATGATCAGACAAGCATTTCACGACGTACCAAATGGAAGCTAAATAGACAAAAATCGCGCAGCTTTTTGGAACCACTAACATCTATCCCACACATAATGATAACTGCACCAAAAGTAAAGAGGAGTCTTTCGCTTGACTCTGCTGTGGGACCTAGAAGAATATCTTCAAGTATGTTACACGAAGTAGCCGCTCCATGGAACAGGCCTCATAACCAAACTACTTGGAACCAGAAAGACACATCAGAGGATAGTGACACCAATGTGACTAGCTCTGTTGTCTTGGATAAGGCGAGAAGAAGTATACAGGGTTCTAATGATTCTGATATGTCCATTTCAAGTCCCAGCTCCAACTTAACTGGCAGAGAAAGAAGAAAAGGAACGGTCAATAGCCCAGTGACTTCGATGCTCATGCGCAGTTCAAAGACCAATGACGTCGCACAAACCGAGAAGGATCTGTTGCAAGCCTCAGGTAAGTTTAACAGCGATAATCAAAAACATGTTAAAAGATTATTTACTGTCATCGTGTATAAAACAAATTAAACCGTGTTTAAGTTATTTTTGAAGCCAAAAATATCACTTGACACTTGTTTTGGAATTTTTCAAGTGCTTACTACAATTAGGTAAAAAAAGGCGTTCAATTAGTTATAAGGTTTTTAAACTACCCCTAAGTGTTTCTGGTCACTCCTGTTTTTGTGTTTTTTTTTTGATGACTCCTAAATGAACCTTCTTTGTGGTTGAAGCATCTCAAAAGAGAAGGAAATTTTCATCATGATCGCCATTTCTAGGTCTCTGGGTATCCTCTTGCCTTGGTACGGTAGTGAAATTTTGTTTCGAAAAGGGACTTGTAAAGGCACTTCATTACATTTAAGATGCGTTTCAGACTGAACTTACTGAACAAAGAAATACAACATACACTGTACTAGTTGATATTAGTTT
Organism: Isaurus tuberculatus; assembly: GCA_025447995.2. Taxonomy (NCBI): domain Eukaryota; kingdom Metazoa; phylum Cnidaria; class Anthozoa; order Zoantharia; family Zoanthidae; genus Isaurus; species Isaurus tuberculatus. Next base: position 2,131 of record JAOEHV020444859.1, on the reverse strand, counting down.
AAAAAGAAAACCATTGAAATGCGTTTGCAAGTCAGTAAAACGTATAGTCAAGACAGGGGTAACAAAGGACTGTAACTTAGTTTTTGACCCTGCAATCATACAGAGATGACTATAAACACATTAATCTTGTGTGCTCTAAATTGTCTGATGTATACTGTGTTTAAAAGGAATAAAAGAATTTCTTTAACTTCTTAGGAGAAAACCGAAACATTAAAGAGACAAGATCGCTACCTCGCGAAAATACAATACAACTTTCAAACCAGCTAATGATGAAAGAAAACAGATTATCCACAAGCTCACCAGACATCAGACAGATCGACGCTGTCAAGAAAACAGATTGGCAGCCACAGGAGTTTGACGACCTGCATCCAGACTTTCAAAGGAAGGCCCTCAAAATTGCAAAGAAAAGTTATGAAGCTATGACTTCCCAGAGCAAGCAAAACGAACTACCCCACGCAACTTCAGAGGGTAAATGAAATGTTTGTTATTACTTGTAGAAAAAAAAGTTTTCGGCTTCAGGTCTTGGTTTGGGCAAAAGACAACAAAGATTAGAAAGAGTGACGTCTAACTATTTGCAGATGTTACAGCAAAAAAAGCACCTTCTACTCAATTATTTTAAATCCCCTGAGTGTTGGTCTTGCCGGGCTGGAATTGAATCCGATTTTCAGATCTTAGGCCTTAAAAAGATATGTGTTTTGTTCCGACACGTATATCAAGAGCTGTATGTGTTAGAATTTCTAGTACTAGAGTTGTTTAGTTGGTACAATACACTTAACATAACGTTTAGAAATGATTTCACTGTTTGCCTTTCACCAGGTAAAGAGCTCAGTGGCAAAGCAGAACCCTTCTCGATGTCTACGTACTCTGATATCAACTTTGAAAGTTTGCGGTTTCTTAATCAAAGAGCAAGATCACTTTCCCCTACTCAAAGTTCAAAAGCATCTTGTTCATGTGGGAGTCTCAAAGAATTCGGCTTTCATTCGGATGACTATTCCTTAGATCACGTGCCTTGGTACAGGGATCGTGAACATATGACTATTGAGGCCCTTTCTTCCATTGAGCATGCGCGGAACACTTATACCCCTCCACCAGCATATTCTTTACCTGAATATCCTGAGATATATCAAGCTATTAGTGAATACGAGGCTGATAATGACCAGGAGCTTAGCTTCCTAGAAGGTGATTTCTTGGAGATCTTCAGGCGAGCGCATAATGGATGGTGGTTTGCTAAAAATGGAGGCAAAAAAGGATGGGTTCCATCAAACTTTCTTCAAAAAGTTAATCAAAGTCCCTTTCAGCTCGAACCAATAATAGCCGATGGCCAAACATTAACAAATTTTTAATTGATTCCCTCCCCCCTCGGTAGTTTTATTGTATGTAACTCAGAAAGGCAAAGTTGAAAGTGCTATTTACAAAGTGTACTAGCGAACAGTTTTTCAGTATCGACACAACAAAAATTAAATCACAAAGTTTCAATTAGTCATTACTTTTAGATTTATCTAGATAGATTTATCTACTTTTTCCATAACAAAGAAAAAAGTTTTATAATGCGCTAAAAGAAATTTATCCCGGCTTGTTTAAGCATTAGCATGAAATAACTGGGCGCTTGAATAATTCTGAGCCTATAGCAATTCAGAAATACTTTGTTGTTAGTTTCGAAAGTTCAGGTTAATTCATGATAAATAGTTTTTGACTATCAGCTATTATTAACATACCCTTATTTTAAAAACTACCCGCGAGTTGAGCGAGAATATAAGCTAGAACAATCGTTGACGTCATTATTGCTTCATGAACATGCAACTTTAGGTAGCGAATGGACAAAGAGAAATAAAAGATTTGAGTAGAAAGCTCGAGTAGCAAAGAGACAAAACGCTTTGTTCTATTCTTTTTTGTTGGAGAAGATTTCGATATTCTAAAAATCTCACAAACACAGGTGTTAAAACCATTCATAAGCTATGCATTTTTTGTTAAACTTCCACATGGACATCACGTGAAGAGATTTTATATTTTACTGAGGTTTGTCAATACGCGCCGGCGACCGACGATATCGTCGACGCAATTTTCCCTTTCGTAAACGGTCGTTGCCATTTGGAACAGTCGTTGCCATTTTTGAAACAGTCGTTGCCATTTT
>JAOEHV020444756.1:0-10288 GCA_025447995.2 Isaurus tuberculatus | reverse complement strand
TGCCGTTCGTGTTCTTTAATTCGGCATTCGATCGTTCGGCCTGTTTGCCCTACATAGCATTTTCCACAGTCGCATTTTCACTGAACTGTTTCTGCCGACATTAACCAACATTGTGATGGGGGAATGGGGTGTTTCAGTTCTTTTTGTCGGGGATTGTAGTCCAACCGCTTGACAAACCAAGAAAAATGGTCTGTTTGAATTAAAATAACCTCGGGTTTCAAACATTTTCACCTAAAGTATTTTTTTAAAATAAAATAACCTTAGCGAAGGTATCTCTCCTAACCAACACAAACTGATCTTCTTTCACGTCCCTCGGGCCGATCTCGATACGGATTGGTACACCCTAAAGCATAAGGAAGACAAAATAAACAGGTTATTTAAACGCTAGCTTGACGATGAAGAATGAGAAGGAAAAGGAGAAGGTCAAAAGAAGGAGTAATGGCAGAAAAGGAAGCAAAAAAACAAAAACGGTACCAGGGTACAAAAGAAAGTTGAAAAATACAGGAGGGGGAGCAGGAAAAGCAAGGGACGCATGAGCAGGATCAGAATAAGTACAGCGTGCAGGGGATGAATGAAGAGGATTTGGCATAGGAGAAGGAGCAGGAAGGGGAGGAGGGGATGCATAAGGAAGACCTAAAAAAAGAGAACGAGCACGGAATGTAAGAGGATCAATATCAGGAGAAGAAGGAAGAGCACTGGGTACAGGAAGAGGAAAATTAAAGTGGAAGGAGAAAACAGAAGAGCACAAGATTTGAAGGAAAAGCAAGCGGCACAGAAGGAGAAGCAGGAAAAGCAGATTGATAACAAGAAGGAGCAGGAAAAAAATGGGGTGGAGAAAAAGGAAAAGTGAAGTAGAAGGACCGTGCGAAGGAGTACAAAACACCTAAGGAAAAGCAAGCGGCACACAGGGAGAAAGAGCAGGAAGATCAGGAGATTCAGAAAGTGCACTGGAAGAGCACGAGATGCAGCGACAGTTTGAGCAAAGTAAAAGGAGCACAAAAAATGAAGGAAAAGCATGTAGAACAGAAGGAGGAGAAGTGAAAGGGCAGGGAGGTTCACTTGAAGGATTAGAAAAAAAGGTGGAGGGAAAAAAGGTGGAGGGGAAAAAGGTGGAGGGAAAAAAGGTGGAGGGAAAGAGGTGGAGGGAAAAAAGGTGGAGGGAAAAAAGGTGGAGCGGAAAAAGATGGAGGGGAAAAAGGTGGAGGGGAAAAAGGTGGAGGGAAAAAAGGTGGAGGGAAAAAAGGTGGAGGGAAAAAAGGTGGAGGGAAAAAGGTGGAGGGGAAAAAGGTGGAGGGAAAAAAGGTGGAGGGAAAAAGGTGCTGTATAAAAATTACGATTATGGATATTAGGAGGAGGAAACGAAGGAAAAGGGCAAAACGGAAACCAAGAAGCATGGAAACAACATCATCAGCAGCAGAAGTAGAAAAGTTTTAGTAATAGCTTCATAAATTCGATTAATTCCAAGAAAGAACACTTTCAGTGAATTTGAACGGTGGTCCTGAAAAGTTGTTACAAAACTGCTTTACCTTGAGCTCCCAATGGTTGAATTTCCATCCAGGAGAATAATTATCTCTGTAGTCACCCTTCACTCTGACACCTACTTCCTTTAGGTCATTCTCGTACTTCGTGCAGTAATCAAGCACCAGTTTTTTCTGTTCTTCTGGTAGATTAACAGACAAGCCACAAGGAATAATAACGACCTAAATAAAAACAGAAACTGGATTGTACTTCAATTAAATACTACTTGTTAATTAGTTTTAAAAAAATATCTTGACGTGCATTGGTTAACTGGTAAAACACGTGGTTTAGTCCACTCTAGGTTGAAATCTTTCATTGCTGCCGTAAGCAAAGTACTGTAGGAAGATGACGTTTCGAGTCGGAGAGTTGGTCTGACGAAGGGCCACCTCTTAAAACGTCAGCATCCAATTCTATCTTTGGCGATGATTAAACATTTCAACCTAGGTTTGATTAAACCATGTGTTTCGGTGAACACCGAGTAATGCCAACCGTTCTTGTTTGCTCCTGAGGAAAAAGTCCATTTTCAAAATTTACACCATTCAAGCTCAAAAAGGTTCTCTGAAATCTTTTATGACTGGATGAATAAGAAAATAAAATCAAACTAAAAATATAACAGAACCCACGCGAGGCCGGGTTATTTTTAAAGAATGCCAAGATATTTTATTATGCAGAAGTTAACGGGTACAAAAATGTCATTTAAAAACTGCTTCCTAAAAAATGAAGAATGTTGGAATGAGATGCTAAATCGCTTCACGCTCTTGTCAGTTTTTTAATACATGAAACGAAACTGAGTCGCTCCTAGAACACGATTTTCATTACTTAATCCATACTTTGCTTCAGAATATAATTTAAAAATACACACAAAAAAACGCACAAAGCACCAACGTGGAGAAAATAATTCCTTAAAGGCCGATTTAGACGGTGCAATTTTCTCCTACAACTATCGTATACAACACTCTTTCAACATGACTTAGCTGTTGATTTACACGCGCTCGATAGTGTACAATTTTTGTATTTTTCAATGAACTTACGCAACTACCTCATAAGGGCCATTTTGTAGCTTGCAACGTCATCTCGCTTACCTTATTTGGCTAGGACATCTACGATTGTCGTGGCATTTTAAAACATGTTTCAAAATCCTACAACTTTTTTCGTGTCGCTCGATTTACACGCTACGGCTCGAGTTGTAGGATGTCGCGAGTGTTTTGTATACGATAGTTGCAGGCGAAAATCGCACCGTCTAAATCGGCCTTAATAAAATTTGTTTCAGGATTTTTACAATAAAGCTAAAAAATATTGAAATTTTATTTGTACTCAACGTAACAAAACAATCAATTACCCTTTAGTTTGGGAATGATGAAAACTTCAGAGTCAAGCAGTTGACTGATTTACCTGAATACAAGCAATCCGTGGGGGGAGGACTAAGCCACTGTTGTCGCCATGCACCATCGTCATAACCCCGATTGTTCGGGTCGTGATTCCCCAAGAATTTTGATAAACGTATCTTTTTTCCTACGGGATACAATAGAATAAAATCTAAGAATATTCAAATCTATAGTACTTTAAAAGGAAGGATCGTTACGTACTTTTTAAAACCACAAATTGGATAACATTTCAGGAAATTTATGTTCTTCACTCCGCAAAATAATTCTTACAATTTCCTGAAGATTTACCAGCGATAACTCTTTTCAAACACTGGTCAACATGTTTTAGTAAAGAAAAAAATTGTAGAAGACAACTTCAAAGGATAAAAAAACTAAATTAATCAGTTGATCTAAATCAAACTTACCGCTGTATCGGGATCCTCAAACACAATGTCAAACATTTTCGAGAAATTTTGCCCGAGATGATGTGAAGTAGCGCCCTTCGACACAAAAAGGAAGAATTAGAACAGAAGTAATAATTATAAGAGAAGGCATCAAAGCTTTTTCATCTTCACAAGCATCATTTTCATCAAACAGGGTACGAACTTAGTTTTTTTTAAATTATATCAGTCGCCAAAAGTTCTTGCAGAATAAAGAACACGATAAAGTTTAGGACCAGCTTGAAAGTTATCTTTGCTCTCTTTAAATAGTTGGACTCCAGAATGTCATAGTACAAGTTAGAGCTTAAAGAAAAGCTTCCAAACCAGAGATACTCTATCAGCCGAAACAGGAAATATCAATTTATTCGAATGTAAAAGTTAACATTAACAATGCATACAGAAGTGCAATATTTAGTCGCCTGCTGGGGACCAGTTATGAAATTCTGGTTGAAAGTACTCATTTATAATTGCATTTTTGACCTGGCAGGCACAATGTCGGAACCTGCAACGTCACCTAAATTGCTTTCTTTTGATATTAGCTGTTGCTTTTTGCCAAATATCATTTCGAAAAAACAGTCAAGGTACAAAGAAAGTTTTGGCATTGAACAGCTCTTTAAATCTTCAGGGTTTGACACATCCAAGAGTAATGTATCCGGCTGCCGTTATTCTCAAGGTGAACCAACAAGGGAAAACCTGAGCCATAACAATTAAAATAAAGAAAACATTCATGCGCAAATAGGTATCTGAAATACTTAAACATTTCGGATAGATATTAACTTTCCTGTCACGAATTTTTCATTTTTGTTCTGGAGCACCCATACAACGTAGCTAGTTAAATTGTAAAATTTTTAACATCTTTGACTGAAAAATTTATTGTTTAACGGTAATTGCGAAAGTTTTCTTCGTTTCATTCAGCTATTGAAAATAATTACCGTTTAAATGTATAAATTATATAAATAAAAAGCCAAAGCAGTGATAAGATGGTGGAATGGATGATAATCCTCGTCATCTTATGTCAGTATCATATCTTTGCCTCGTTTTTACCGAGGGTAGGAGGTACTGGAGTGGGTTCAAGGTAGATAACGCGTAAACAAAAGAAAATATCGTAGGTCAATCAGAAGCGATTTCAACATAAAGTCAAAGTTTTCGTATGCGCGTTGTAGCCAATCGCATCATTGGAAAGTAAATAACAAATTCAACGTGTAGTAATCCCATGCAACTGCCAGGGCACTACATACAACCAACCCAAGGTAATCCAATGACTCCATTGACTTATATTCTGATATCTTCAATCTATTGCACTACAAATTACCTGTATGGCTCTTCCGCTAGCATGAATGTACGCTTCCACAGTCGTAGTGAAATCTCCACCTGCAAACTTCTCTTTCTCTGTCTTCCGACCTCGTACCACAGGTATTGCTAGCAGGTGCTCGTAAACCTTAGCATACAACTCCAGAATTGTGTAAACCTAAAATGTATTTGATGATGAATTTAGTTTGAGATTCTATAGTAACAGTCATAAAAATCTTTACGTTTGTGCGGACCTAAATGTTTTGATGTTGCATCTTAGTCACAAGAATGTTCGAAAACGGTTTTGGCAACATCAAAAATAAGTTCGGTAAGAAGACTGACCTCCTGGCATGCCTCCTCTTTCGTTGCATAGGCCGTGTGTCCCTCCTGCCAAAGAAACTCTCTTGTCCTAAGGAATGGTTGAGGGTGCTTAAATTCCCAGCGCTAAAAAAAGAGGAAGCCATTAAATGCAAGCTCAATGCTTGTTAATACAAAGCTGACTTATAACGTAAACAGATGGTATCATCATCACGGTATTTTCCATTGCGATCGATTTGCTCATTTTGAAGTACATTTCTAGGAACATGGATGAGCAAACTGTTAAAAACTCATTTTAGACTCCCAACAAATCTAAGTTTCGCTCTGAAAAAGGTTGAGTGATTCAGATTCACTTTAAAATTTATAATAAAATTAGCAAATTTGCATGTTTTCATATAAGTAAATATTAGTTTCTTCAGTAAATTTTTTTTTAAAAAAATTTATTCATGGCATCTTACCACAACGTTGTTCCACTGATTTAGCTTCAAAGGGAGATCACGATGAGACCGAATCCATTTGGCGTACGCCGGATACATAACTGACATAAAATAAAACAATAGCATCAGTCGCAAAAGACTTTGATCATGGGGAAAAAACCTGAGGAAGAACCTCTCTAACAGGTCGACTAACGATGAAAAGGGCCATTCCGAGACTTACTTTACAAGATTTCTACTCTTCAAGAGTTTGTACTTGTTCGGTAAAATAAATGGTTGCATTTGTTCACATATATCTTTAGCTATGAGTTCATTCTGTCTGTCTGTCTTTCCAAGGTTAAAAAAGAGGATACAGAACTAATTAAAGTTGATTTCTTTGGCATTTTTCCTTCGTGCATATCGGCCGGCTTCTCTGAAGGTACCGACGCAACCATCCAGATATATTAAAACATATGATGTGATTGCTCAATCATAAAATGATTGCTTAAAAATTTTAGAAATAACCTTTGTCCTTCACACTGTCATCATTATCAACAAGAAATTCTCCCTTGCTTTAGGCTTTACCCCTCACCCTTCTCCCAGCTATCACGAGGAAATGCCTTTTCAGTATCAACTCTCTCTTTCTTCTTACCCCTCTCTGAAGAGATATTCCTTACTTTAAGCTCTTCGTCTCAACCCGTTGCCTCACGATCTTGGGGAAATGTCTCGTACTTCATCCTCTCTTCCTCACACTTCAACTAAACATCTTAAGACATTGTCCCTTAGTTTAAGATCTACCTCTCACACTTCTCTACCAACTTCATTAGAGAATGCTGCCTTGCTTTACATACTACCCCTAATCCCTTTCGTCACTTCAAAGCACTCTGTTACTTAAGGCTCTAACCCTCATACCTCCTGCCTCCATCAAAATGGAATAGTTTCAAACTCAAAACTCTTTCTCTGACCTGTTTTTCCTGTTATGACGAGAGATTGCTCTCTTAATTAAAGATCTCCCAGTACTTACTTTCCATAACTATTAAAGGAAAAGTTGTCCTACCTGTTTCACTAGTGGGACGTTCCATAACTATTAAAGGAAAAGTTGTCCTACCTGTTTCACTAGTGGGGCGTTCCATAACTATTAAAGGAAAAGTTGTCCTACCTGTTTCACTAGTGGGAAGTTCCATAACTATTAAAGGAAAAGTTGTCCTACCTGTTTCACTAGTGGGACGTTCCATAACTATTAAAGGAAAAGTTGTCCTACCTGTTTCACTAGTGGGACGTTCCATAACTATTAAAGGAAAGGTTGTCCTACCTGTTTCACTAGTGGGACGAATAGCGATAGGCTCTGCCAACTCTGATTGTCCAGATTTTGTGACCCAAGCAACCTATCAAATTTAGAAACAGTTTTAGCTAAACATGAAAGATTTCTGGATTTACAAAATGTATATTTAATCAAAATCGGAGAGCTAAACATACAAATTGACAAAAAAAAAGAAAAACTGGAGAAGTAAGCATACTTCTGGAGCGAAATCAGCAATATGTTCTTTCTCTCGTTCCAACGCAGCTTGTGACACAAAAATTGGGAAATACACATTTTCTACTCCAAGCTTTTTAATGCCATTATCAAAGAAATCTGATGGTAAAAACGAGAATTAGTTTAGTTAAACTTGACTTTTTCAACTCAAGCAAGAAGAACATTAAGGAGCCTGAAGGTGATCAAAAATACAAAAGTCGATTGCTTACCTTTTATTGACTCCCAAATAGAATAAGACCAGGGTCTGAGGATGTAACAACCGCTGACATCATAATACTCGATCATCTCAGACTTGGTTATTACTTGTGAAAACCAATCACTCAGTACTTCCTCTTTCTTTGCATCTAAACCAAGCCTGAAGCGCAAATAATATTATTAAATAGGTCTGATAGCCCAGGACTCAACAAGCTTACAACTTAAAAGCAAGTAATAAAAATTATTTTTATTTCAACATCAAATCGAAAAAAAAACGTGGAAGTCTCTAGAACTGAGGCACTAAACTTCATCGTTGTGCCTTTGAATAAAAAAAAGTTTGCATCGAGTTTTACTTTTACACTTGTTTCAAAAACAGATGAAACACAAGAAAATTAACAGTTGCTAACACTCAGAAATAGAATGGAAGAAACCAAGTTATCTCTCAGGGCTTATTATTAAGCGCTTTGAATTAGTGGCCCATTGTACTATGCCTGTGGGAGAAATCAGCATTTCTGTCACGCTGTTTTCGCTTTCCACCATTTGTGATTGATTACGATATTGATGAATGAAAAACATTACAAACTTACTTTTAAAAAAAGTTGCTGGCCCAATCAGGCCACTAATTTTTAAAAGTCACTGGTCCATACTGGCCCGGAAGGGCAAAAACAGCTATGGGACCATGGAACCACCGTTAATTTCGAGCCCTGCCTCTGGAGAGGCTATTACTATGGAAACTGAATTGAAATTAAATGTTCTACAGTTTGAAGAAGATAAATAAATTAAATTACTTGGTAATCTTTTTGGGTCCAGCCCCCGTGTCTGTACCAGATGCGGTCTCCTCTACTTTTGGCTTTTCCACATTCTGTTTATTTTCTTTCCCTTTCTTTTCCTTCTTACTCTGAGGTTGCGCTGCCTTGACATCTTGCTTCTTGTCCTTCTTTGCTTTCCCTCCCCCAGTGGGGAAGTCTTGCCCTGTCAGCTCCTTATACTGACTTTTGAGTTTCAGTAAAACTGCTACTTCTGCATCGATCTCCTCCTAGTGGCAAAAGTGAAAACGATAACATTATTAACCATAATAATAATAATAATAATAATAATAATAATAATAATAATAATAATGACAATATTATTAATTGTCATGTTAGTGCTGATGTTAATGATGATATTTAAATTGATGACAGTATTAATGTTACAAACAGACCCGTACGCAGGAATTTTGCTGGGGGGGGCGCGAACAAAATTTTTTGGAACCAATCCCCCCCCCCCCCATCCTGGGATACATTTTCCTCTCCTTAAAAAGGCTTGGAAAAGTAAGAGAAAAAAGTTCTTTGTGCGGGACACATTGTTTTCATAAGCAAATATGTTTCATCGTTATCTCAAGGGTTAATGAAAATGTGAGCTCATGACGGAATCTAGAACGCCCAACTTATTGGACCTTTACGGCCGTTGGGGGGGGGGCGCACCGCCCACCCCCCACCCCCCCTGCGTACGGGCCTGACAAAGCTGTGACGATTTTCTCTTATTGTTAATGTCAACGTCAAAGCCAATGAGAGTATCAATGTCATTGTAATTGTTAAAGGTGTTATTTAATAGATTGATATTGTTGTTGATAATGATAAACATAAAAGATGTGTTAGTTATTATTCAAATAGTGTTGACAAAAAGATTACAAGAATAATGATGATGGTGACAGCGACAGTAACGTCGAAGGTAAAATTAATGGTTACGACTGAGATGATGGCAAAGAAAATCTTGCAATTAGTAGAATTATAAATAAAAAGCATAAATATAATAGTATGCAGCAGATAAAAATAAGAGTTTTTTTTTAATGACAGTATCTAGTCGTTAGGATAACCACATTGTTTTGTAAATGAAACCGAACTACCTTGAGAGCTTTAAGTGTCTTCAGTTGTCGGACTTTGTCACCTTGTTTTGCAATGTCATCTTTTAGTTTTTCAACTTCTTCTGTACAAGCTGCTGGCTGGGAGACATGAGTACCATTCACGGCTGGTGCTGATTCCTTTTTGGTGTCCTAAAAAGGTGAGATGAACATAATATAACCCAATATAGGCTTATTTAGGTACAGGGTCATACATATCAGTAAAAACCCAATACATGAAGTGAGCATATAATAAATTTTTGAGATCATTTTTTAAGAAATTAAATGGTGAACTTCGAGTACGTAACATACTGTATGTAAACTGTACTTTGTAAGGTGAGGTATAACCACTTAAATGGGAACTGAGGCCACGTTTAGGCCAAACATTACGCTTTTACAACTTTATAACGCATTCCAAAATCCGTTCCTTTTCGCAACCAGTGTCCCAGACTTAATAATAATAATAATAATAATAATAATAATAATAATAATAATAATAATAATAATAATAATAATAATTTATTATGCGTAATACATAGTTTCTACGCTTTAAGGCAAATATGTAAAAGATCCCTACGGTACAAAATGTAAGAAAGTTTATAATAAGATATAAAATACTATACAATTAATATTATTTACAATTAAAATGTATAGTGTATAAACCACTAGGAATAGTAAATATAAGGAACCAAAGTAAAAAGGGATATAACTAACCAAAATATTCGTAGAACAGGTACGCTTTCAATTGAGATTTAAAACTAGAAACAGAATTAGCGCTACGTAAATCTAAAGGTAACCCATTCCAAAGGCGAGATATATCTCGGTACGTTTGAGTACGAGATCTAGGAACAGTGAGCACATTCAGGTTTTTAATGACAGAACGAAGTGATCTAGATGGCCTAGAGAGGTGTTAATAGATCAGCAATATACAGTGAAGTCGGATTATTTAAAGCTTTATATACAGTAGTAAGGATTTTGTAGGTTATTCTTGATATAACAGGAAGCCAATGTAGCTGATGTAGAACTAGAGTAATGTGTTTTCGTACTTTCTAGTATTAGTGACTAGCCTAGCTGCATATTTTGAATCCTCTGTAGTTTGTCAATATCCCAGTCTGGTAGACCAAATAATAAACTGTTACAGGAGTCGAGTTTAGAAGTTATAAAAGCGTGGACAAGGCGCTTCCTTTCTTTATACGGCTATGTTCCTTACGGACCACATGGCAGACTTGCAAAGATTGTTCACATGCTCTGTCATGCGCAAATAGGCCCTTTGCAGTTAGAGGTCACGTGATCACCACCTCCTTAAATTAATTAGTTACGACAAAATGATTTTCAGA
>JAOEHV020444648.1:0-10291 GCA_025447995.2 Isaurus tuberculatus | reverse complement strand
GTAGAGTTTCGAAACTGAATTCAAAGTTATATTTAGAATTAATTTTTCTGTAGCATTTGCTCTATGACACAAAATAATTAGGGACTGCATACATGTAGAATATATTTCTAACTATATATTTCATCAACATGTTTCATCAACATTCATTTAGTAACTTAAGGTTTGTCTATTATAAACTTTTTTTAGTAAAAACTAGCATTTCTTTGTATCAAAAAATTGTCATGCCTACTTGTTATTAATAAATCAATTTCCTATCAATTACTGAACTTCCTCAGTAGATAGTTTATGAAAGATGCAAGAAAAACAAGAATATTTTTCGTCTTTGTATTGCCGTGTAGACTTTCGAAACTGAATTCAAAGTTATATTAGGCAGTTTACTCCTTCTCAAATTACTGTCGAAAATTTTGCGTCACGTACACATCTCGAAGAGATTTAGAAATCCGGAGTTGTGTTTGAATCATTTTGTAGCTTCATCCACTCAAACAAACTTTTCTCTAAAGATAATATTTTCATGAGTACATCCTGCCAGAAAATTGGAGTTTTTTCATTGATAGTAGTATGTAAAGGCGGGTCCTGGGCCAAAAAATTTAAAATTATAATATACGTGATTCTGTGCTTGTTTGACGTTATTTTCAATATACGTTAAAATGACCCTTTTTCCTCTCTTATTTTAATGGGTGCGCTAGACTGAGTTTCACGATCCTGGGACAAAAAAAATCTGCCGATACGGTCCGACTTTGTCTGATTTTGCCTGAGTTCCCCCCAAAATCAGACGAACCTGGTGCTTGGAGTGTACCTGAGTCTATCAACCTTGCCCGACATCAGCCGAATTAGCTTAAACATTACACACCGAAGGTTTTGATCGATAAGAAAAGATTTGTCGCTAGCGCTAAGTTTTAAATTTAAGCTTCGCTTAAATTTATTTCAGGTAAACGTAGGTTATCGTTAAACTGAATTCTTGGATGGAAAAAAGTGGGTTAAAGATTTAGGATTTCTATTTATAAGATCAAGTAAAACTGGCGGAACAAGAGATAGAAGAAGCGATAAAAGGGGCTAAAGAAGCGTTAAATCGTTTTTGGTTTCTATATGATGATTTGATGTCAAGCCTTTCAAACAAGGCAAAACAGGCAAAACAAGATGAAGAACTGATGAATGATTTGACGTCATACTATTCTGAATTGAGATCTTATGATGTCACTTCACGAGCGTCTTCTAAATTGAATGATTACCCACGTATCATTAATTTTTTTAATGGTAATACTACTGTGTTTATTGGAAAGTGTCTCAAATCGAAAAGAGAACAATTAGAAAGAGAGAGAAAGGATATATACAAATGTCAACATAATAAATTAAAATATTTCTGTGTTGAATGCGGTGGCTCGCAGGTATGCCCTCACAAGCGTCGAAAATCAAGAGGCAAGAAGTTTAGGGGTTCAGAAATAAAGAATGTGGAGGGAGAGAAATATGCGAACACGGAAGACGTAGGTTCGGTTGTAGAGTTTGCCAAGCGGCTGTAAACGAGTAGACATCTCAACCCCAGTTTCATAATGCGAATCGTATTATGAATAAAACCCCTCTTTTACGTTTATCTAAATAGAAGCCAAGCGGTCATGCTACTGAAGATTACCAACAACATCAAACTGATATCGTGTTGTGTACTATCAGGCTTGACACTCCTCACTAGCTCACTAACTCGTGAGTGAGGCTCCACCAGGTGCTTGGGGGAACCTTTGGTTCCCCCAAGAGGGTGAGTCTCAGAAGGCTTTGATGTATGCAGTAACTTTACCTTATTCGTTCCAAGATTATGTTTTATCCCGACCGGTTTTGAAATTAGGTTCACATCCGAATTGACACCAAGTTTCATGTGAGTAGTAGCGAACTTCAGTTCATTCTTGTACCCTATTGTACTTTCCGTGTTGATGACCATCCTTGATGGCATCAACTACGTCCCAGGTGATACCGCCAAATCCAACTTAACTTTCGCTTCCTGTACAGCGAGTTGAAACCTCTGTACACTCTCACTTAAATCTGTTTGAGTGATTGCATCCTCCACCAATTTTAAGAATTTACGTCTGACTTCTTGTGCGCTACCGGTGTTTCCTATAATGGTGGTTCTTAAGTTAACCTGTGACCCTAAAATACAGTAAACAAAGGCTTCAATCGATTGATTAATTCTAGATTGCCCTGCTTTAGTCAAACCGCCTTCAGCTTGTGTAATGAAGTATGCGAAGCGTGCCCCTTCAGAATGATCGTTGAGTATGTATTGGATCAGGTTACCGTCACTAGCCTTTCCCCCTTCATCACTAAACTTATGATATCCGGGGTACTTTGCTACCCTCTTGTCGTATCCTATATTTGAGAAATATATGTACACGTTACCTAAACCGTGATTAGCGCCACCGTTATAACGAAAGTCCGAATTCTTATCAATACCGAACTCGTTGCACAATCGATTGTAACTTACAACATCTTAAGCCTGGCTTTTTTGGCTGAAGGCTGAATCGCCAGGTAGAGCTAAAACCCCCATCTCTCTCAAAACCCTTCTTATTGTAAAGTACACGTGAAACCATAAGAATGATCTGATTTGGGGAGGGATATCAACACCGGAGTGTAACAGGTGCGATCCAACCCCACAACCGGTTGTCGCACACCAAACAGAAAAATTTAACTGTTGAGGCCAATACTTCATGTTTGGAGAATGTAGCCATCTCATCGATTCTTTGCTACTATAGTGTTTGATGGTTGTATCGGCAAAGATATCACAGAACTTGACCTTGAAAGAATGTGTCGGTGTGATGTAGATCTCACGATCGGAAAAGTTGAATGCTTTAGTGCTAGGGGTGTCACCAAAGTCTACAGCCGGTATGGGTAGGCTTGGTTTGTTATTCAAGATCAACTCCTTGGGGAAATCTACTAAAGTCCCTAGAGCTCTCCTCATTTCTTTGGAGAACGCATGCGTATCCCGGAATTTCTCTCCATCGAAGACTTCAGTCTCTACACCGTCACTCGAAAGGTATAAAATATTATGTGCACCGTTAAGCCCACGATCCCCCTGTTTGAACTTGGAGAGGTCGGCATGAGGATACTTTTCTTGAAACCTCTTCCACATTATATTAAGTTAATTACTCTCGCATCAATCTTTAGATTAGTTAAACTCCGGATTGTATGGTGGCGGACTACTACTTATTCCGGCAGACGGCATCTTCGTGTTATCACTAATACATGTAATCAAACAACTACATCTCAAGTCGATTGACCTAGTTTTTTCAGTAGCTCATCACGAATCTGTCTTTCAATCTCTTTGATGTCAGGTGCTGGTGTTTGTCTCTCATCAGATCTCTTCATATCATTGTACTTCTGGATCTCTGCCTTTATCAGTAGAAATTTTTCATTACTTATCTTTTTATCTTCTAACGCTTTGGAAACAACAGACTTAATCGTGTTAAGTTTAGCCTCACACACCGATAGAGTCTTTTCATGTTTGGAAACGTTCTTAGAGACAACCTTCGCCAAACCCCCAATTATGACACTAATTAGTGCACAGAATCCACCTAGAGCACCCAATCCGATAGCTACAGGAATGCCTACTCCTGTGAGACCTGTTCCCAGACCACCTCCACTGAGTACAAGCGACAGAGTACCTGTTCCTGCTGAAGTATTTAATAAAATACTCCTCGTACGTTTATATTTCTTGTATACGTTTGCACGATCCTGAAGTTCCTTTTTAAGAGAGGTTAACCAATCCGATGACTGTTTAAGCCTGAAACCGTGTCCTATGTTATCAGGATCGTTTCCAAGCTGCGGATATATTGCTGAATAACTATCCATCTGCAATCTTTAAAGCTTTATACTAACATCAAGTTATCTTTAAGCTTATTACAAGGTCACCCATACCGAAGACAGGCATACTTCCATCAAGATTTGTGATAGTAATCTCAAGTCGATTGATAAAGGATTCATAATTCTGTTTTATCCCTATCAAAGGATAATTTTGCGAAGGGACAACAGCTAACAGGTTTGATGGTCTACACGCGAAGCGTGTCCACGCTTCGCGTTTCACCAACTCATAGGAGTTGTGTGAGTTTACAATATCACAATATACTAAGAAGTTCGGTGTGTTTTTATGGATTATTGTGTAGAATTTGTAAGGCTTTAGAATTTCCGGTAGACCAAGTTGGGTGTAAAGCTCTTCACTCAATTTAGCGATAAACTTTGACTTGATCAACCAATCTCCCTTGAGGCTTGCTATATTAATCGTTAAAATCTGCATCATATTCTGAAGATCTACAATGGTATAGTATCCCGGTTCAATACTAAGAACTTCAACCTCTTTACCATTGCAGATGTTATATAGTTTTTGAGTTGTATGTAGCCATATTATGTTCCTACGTACGTACCCGTAACTAAGGACCTGTATCTCTCGAGCACCCTCTAGAGCAGGAACGATATTAACGCGAAGCGTAGGCTTTCTGATGTTCAATGTGACTTTCTTAGACATCACTTTTAAATTTAAGATTCAGGTTTATTATTTACTTCCTCTTCTTTTTAAGCTGTTCTATGAAATAGATAACAATACCAACGATCAATAACCAGGCATTCTTCGCTAGAAAACCGATGGCCTCTGGCCTGCTGTTTTGAAAAGGAAGCTTGCGATCGCTCCTACCATATCGGGTAGTATCTCTCCTAACTTCTTCCCGATGGCTTTCAATCCTTTGCCGAGACCATTTCCTAAGGTTGATAGTCCGTTCTTCAGATTGGAGACAATCACCCCAATCACAACACCCAAGGCTGATACCACCGCAAACGCTGTAAAACCATACTTTTTGAAGATAGCTTTGACTCTATCTCTTAATGTCATGCGTTGTTGGATTCGCTCTTTCTCCTGTTGCAGCCTATCAATTTCTTGTTCGATTCGCTCTTTCTCCTGTTGCAGCTTATCAATTTCTATCCTCTGACCCTCAATGATCTGATTGTTGTTTTCTTTTTGATTGGGAGCGGCATTCTTAAGTTTAGCTTCTAACTCATTAAGTTTAGCTTTTAACTCCTTAATTTTCTTTTCGTGAATTTTTTCTTCTTCCACGTTAAGATCAAGTTGTTCTACTGCAGTTGGACCGAGGCTTTTTTTTATTGTATTCGGTAAATCTTTGTTTAGTTCACCATCTGGTTGGAACAAAGGGTGGCTCTTACTATTTCTTCTCGTAGTGAGTCTCACCCACACCCTATCGTATTCATCCACTGAAGCTATGAAATTAGATTTAAAAGGATTAGCGTTTGGAAACTTTTCACGGATTATATCCCAGGCTTTTTCCATGTTCTTTCTCCATCCATTTTCGTTTGAGTTTCTATGTCTGTTTGTAGTCATAGAAACCTTTAATACGTTAACGAAGATCACTAACTCACTAATGAGTTAGTGATGTGCAAGCTACAACCATCTACTTACTAAGTAACCTAAGTCCATCATTCCTCCTACGTAAACCATCTCAGCTGTCTTCTGCTTCTTTGACGGTCTGTAGTAATCTGAGAATTGTGGAGGTTCAGGTCCAAGTTTCACATTTGCGTGATATTTGTTATATAGTTTCAACGCTTCATCCGTATTTAAAAAATCGTGTGAGGAAAGCTCACTCTTGCGTCTCTGTTCCGATTCCCAATCAAGAAACTTCTGCCTTTTCTCTTGATATTCAACGTAATCCTTCTGATATTTTTCCAAGGCCTTGTCATGTCTCTCTTTTTCATAGTTGGCATCTGTTCCATCACCTGAGAGATACTTTGCAAGATAAGATCCACCAACAAATGTAGAAGCTTTAAGGATTGCTCCCCCAATCATCATTGCTACGCTGGCAATCAATTTTAATTTTAAGCTACGCTTAAAATTATTTTCAGGTATTTAATTAATAACTCTGTTTATTTAAAGTGTTTTTGGAAGGATCTTTTGATCCTCAAGGTATGTCTTCAATAACATAGATCCTGCAAGAACAGCAGTCCACTTCCCATAATTCATTACGTTAGAACTAGGATCGCTAAGAAAGTTCTCCTTCAACATTTTCCTACTAATATATCCAATCCCTGCTGATAAACCGACGAGTACAGCAGAATCGGTTAGAGTCTTGACTATTTTATTTTGCTCAGCCATCATTAGTTTAAATTATGCTTCGCTTTCTTTTAACCCGATTGCTTAGGCGAAGCCTATGCTTCGCCTAAGAGGCTGTTCAACAGCCGTCTATTCCATTCCTACCTTCGGAATCTTCGGTGTATGTTCATCAACACCTTCACCATCTTGGGGGAACCTTTGGTTCCCACAAGCACCAAGTGCGTGGTGTCTATTTAGATGTAATCTCACACGTTCTTTCGCACGTTGTCTAGCTTCCTCCATATCACGACCTACCTGATCCAACCTAGAATTAATATCAAATGCTTTTTTAAATATCAGAGTCATGACCGCTATTCCTAACATGATCGGTACTCCGTATGTCCACATGCTGGCGCTATCGGTTGCGGTGGCTCTGAGGGTGCGGGCCTCCTCTCTTTTTAACGCTTCTTTAGCCTTTTTATGATATTCAACAAGCCTCTTACCAGCTTCAACCTTCTTAGGATGTTTTTGCCTGGTTGGAAACTTTTTAACCTGTTCCTTCGTTATTTGCTCAACCTGTTCTGACATCACTTAAAAATTATGCTCCGCTTAATTTTTTCAAGTATAGTACTATCTTGCGTATCTTTTTAACCTGATTAGGTGAACCTTAGGTTCACCTAAGATAGTATTCAAGAAGTGTTCAATGTTTGCCTAACTTATGCCTAATGTTTGCCTAACTTATGCCTAATGTTTGCCTAAGTACTTTCAAGTACCTTCAAGTAGTTTATCATCATCGGGTTGAGATACAGCACTCTCAACCCCCTTGTTTAATTTAATGTGTTTTGACACTTGAAATAATGCGCTTGCTAGGGCTACTAATCGACCTCCTTTCAAGGCTAACAATCCTGCAAGTGTACTCAGTTCACGTCTAACCAGCTCATCATTATTAAGATCTTCAGATAGTTTCTCTGAATCATCTATCGGAAGAACATGTGAAATGAATCGAACTGATGCGTGTATAGCTGATTCAACCAGACCGCCTGTAACCTGCTTTCCAAGTACAGCTTGATATCTATAATGATACTTTTCAACATCTTTGACTGGTAACTTAGTTATATCTCCTAGGCTCATTTTTACACCTAGAATAGCAAGAGATTCTCGTTTAACTTCAACGTCACTATCATTGCTAGAGCCAGCGCTAGCTATCTCCTCAGATATGTATTGTTCAATAACCGACATCGTTTATTGAATGGTATAGTTCACTTTAAATGTCTTATTTACTCATGAGTGACCCCGGAATCTCGATGTACTTGTCAAATGGATGTCTCAAACAGAAACATATTCTAGAGTAAGGCTCATGTTGTAACATTTCTTCGAACTTCTTACGTGTTTCGATAGGCAGGCTTCCACCATATTCTTCAAAGAGAGTCTTTGTTCCTACTTGAGATGGATTATGAAATGCTACTACACAAGCAACATTCTCACCGAATGGTTTAGCTATTGATATGAGTTGTTGTGTCAGAACCCAAACAGATAATCTTTGATGCCTGCCTGAGAACCCTAAATCAATGAACTTGTTAGAGCGTTTCTTTAGGTCTTTCGATACCGCACAATCATCTAATATACGTGGTGCGTAACTTATCTATCAGAAACTTTGTTTTACCACAGTTTGTAGGACCTGTGATGATACAATGAAAGGGTGTTTTATCACGAAGTTCATCCATCATTATTATTAATATATGATTGCCTTTAAATTTGAATTCATAACCTCCATCAATGCATCAGCAATGACGAACATGTAGCATGTGATGTTACCTGAACCTGAAGTCTTCCTCGCGAAGCGTAGCTTGACGCCATCGCGTGTATTGTTAACAGTCATACCTCCTCTATGAATATTGTTATCAGGGAATGTCCTTAAATCAATCCATTAACCAAATTTGTTTCCTGCGTAAAAGTCCTTCTCCTTGATTGATGGATCACCCTCGGAGAGGGGAAAGCGACGCTTGATCTCCTCCCAGAAATCGCTCGGTATCATACCCTTTGAATATAATCGATTGGGCATTCCGTCTACATTAATCTCGACAGACTTGATATCAGGATTGATGAATTTCTCCGAGTCCCTCGCCCCCGGGTTGTATGTCTCAGTAAAGAGACACAAGATTCCCGTCATTGATCTTCTTGGTATATTCACGTGCTCATTAATAACACTGTCACCACCTTTTGAGATGGTAAATGTTTTGTGAAGGATGGTGTTCTCGTATAGGAACCCCTTACCGGATTGATAGGCGGATGCCGCTTGTTGTGACAGGTAATCGGATGATATGCATCTGTACTCTTGTTCCAAATTCGTGATCGTGTAGGATGGTGCTTTTACAGTATCACTAAACACGACGATATCGGGTATCGGGGGTAGAGTAATCTCAAATTTGAGTGAGTGAGGTAGGGCCTTTGGATATAATACACCGTGATCTGTTAAAATCGGATGATCTAACGGAATGCAATACTTAGTGTTGTGTATCGAAGCAAGAGCTACTTCAGTTGCATCTGATGTTACTTTATCACCTGCGTTGGTTCTAAGTTTTCGCATGTTGACCGACGAGATTCTGACCTCAATCGATCTTCCCTAGCCTTGGTAGGGAGGAATAGATCATTATATGTTTGAAGTAGATCGTAACGTTGTGTATCTTGCAATGTTTCACCTCCGAAGAGAACCTTCAATCTATACACCAGGTTTCTCCCGATATTATTAACGAGAGTGTTGTTTGCATGACCTGCAACATTCAGGTTGAAGGTGAGATAAACGGAGTTTAAAACGATGACAACACCTTCAGTTAACTTAGGGATGCTTATGTATAAAGTCTCACCAGGAGCAGCGGATGAGGGGTTTAATGTTATTCGACTTAATGAAGCCTCAGCCTTCAAACCGAACGTTTCTTTCGGGACACGATCCGGGTTGAGCATACTTGCAAACCTAGACATGGTATCAATTTAAAAATAAGGAGAGTTTATCTTTAAATGGATACACCTGCGGTTACCGAAGGTCAAATCCCAGGCTCTTCGCCTGGGATTTCCACAAGTTCAAATCAAGAAAAGCTCGAACAAACGTATTACAGCTCACGAGGTTATTGGAAAGGTTATGCTGCTGTGAAAAAACTATCGAAAATGACTGGTTTACCATTAAATAAGACTAGGGATTGGCTTGAGAGACAAGCCTTGTGGCAGATCTATTTACCTGCACCGACCTATATCCCGAGACCACATTGGAATATTGATAAACCGATGCAGGTTCGCCAGGCTGATATATTATTCTTACCGGAGGATAAGGTTGGTAAGCTTCGCTTTCGTTATGCCTTGGTAGTGATTGATATAGCATCAAGATATAAGGATGCTGAGGCGCTGCCTTCGAAGGAGAGTTCTAAAGTAGCGAAGGCATTCAGCAGTATTTATTCTCGAAGATTAAAGTGGCCAAAGACGTTAATTGTAGACCCGGGAAGAGAATTCATGGGTCAAGTTACAACACTAATGAACACACACAACGTTAAAATACAGCGAAGTGAGCCTGGTAATTATCGAGCTCAGGCTTTTGTCGAGAGAGCTAATAAGACTTTAGCTGAGAGATCGTTCTCACATCAATATGCGCAAGAGCTTCGCTCTACCGGAGGGGATAGGCCCACCAACACCAGCGCTAGCGCTGGTGTTGAAGACCGAAGGTCTAGAGTTTGGGTTAAGAGGCTGCCTGATGTTATAGAATCAATCAATAATGAACCTATTAGAATTACAGGAATGGAACCTGAGAAGGCGATAGCCTTGAATCAAGTCCGTATAAAGCCTGCGGTTTACAAAAGACCTGTTGGTTTGGATGAAGAGAGGTTACCACCAGTGGTTCAAGTTAGGTACTTGTTATCACCGGGAGAAGACGAAGGGGGTGAACGGAGAAGAGCGACTGATCCGATATGGAGCATTGAGGTTTACAATTTGTCTCGTAGTGTTGTTACACCTGATCAACCCGTGTTATATTACCTTACCAGCGCTAGCGCTGCTCCGAGAAGATCATTTGTTAGGGAGGAGCTTCAAGTTGTGCCTGAGGATAAAGAGTCGCCTCCTCATTCAGTAATGGAGTAGTGTCCGTGGGCATAGGTATGAACACCATCTTGTAGGATGACACGCTTGTCATCCTCATGAGATAGAGCGACCTTGTTAACAGTCTCACTAAATATGTTGTGC
>JAOEHV020444541.1:0-10292 GCA_025447995.2 Isaurus tuberculatus | reverse complement strand
CTTCTTCTACTTCTTCTTCTTCTTCTTCTTCTTCTTCTTCTTCTTCTTCTTCTTCTTCTTCTTCTTCTTCTTCTTCTATAGGCTTAAAACCCTTGATTGGGGTCACCGGTGCGGATGGCTTTCTTCCACTCCTTCCTGCCCAGTGCGTTCTCTTCCTTCCCTACGATCTCTCTCAAGTCCTCCGTTGATGCAATCATATCATTTTCTTCTCGGTCTTACCCTTTTCCTCTTCCCAACCATCATTCTTCTCATTCTCTTCCTCACATATCCCTCCTCTCTCCTCATAACATGCCCCAGGCACGGCAGTCTCGTCTCCCTAAAATTCTGCCCAAGATCTTCCACTCTTAAACTTCTCCTATTATCATTGTTCCTCAGCCTTTCCAGTCTGATCTTTCCCAAGGAGTATCTTAACATCTTCACCTCTGCCATCTCTATCTGTCTCTCCTGTGCCTTCGTCAGTGCTAGTGCCTCCATTCCGTACAACAACGCTGGTCTCGCACCATCACCTTGTGCAGTCTTCCCTTAAGTCTGTTTGGTACCTTCCGATTGCACATAACCCCCCTTCATCCACGCGTTCCAGCCTTCTTGTATCCTCTTTCTCATCCATCTCTCCGAACCTCCGTCTGTTCAGTTGAACTGTTGACCCTAGGTAATTAAATTCTTCCACCTTGTTCAATTCTAATACTTGTATTCTCACCCATCCTTTCTCCTCTTGCCCCATGCTCAAATACTCTGTCTTTTGCCTGCTCACTTGCATTCCTCTGTCTTCCATCTCTCTTCCCCATGACTCTAGTTTTTCTTTCATCTCTTCCCTGGTCTTATCACACAAAATTGCAAATAGCATGTCCCATGGCGCCTCCCTCTGGATGTCTCCCGTAATACAGTCCATTATTATCGCGAAGAGAAAGGGACTGAGGGCCAAGCCATTTTAACAGGCAAATATGAAAAAAGGCATTTAATTTCGCCATATACAGCGAACCAACCTTAACTGAGCCTAAAAAGCCCTAAAAAATATTAATCAACACAAATCGTTTGCTTTAATGAGAAATATATATACATTATTAGTTGTGCCAAGGTGAAATAAATCCTCTTAACAGCCTAGTAGCCCATAGGGCTGGCTCTTATCTGATCTCAGTTTCTGTAGTTTTTAGCGGATACGACTCCCTTTACTCCCCCCCCTGGACGGGACACTTAGCCATTGAAGGTAAGTTCCCAGTAGAGGCTGGTACATTCCTCATAAGGATGGAAGGATGAGTCGGCTTTGGCAAAAACGAAAATTACTTTTTGTTTTTTTGTATATTTGTAGTCTCATAGGTTACGCTCAGCGTAACCTATGAGACTACAAATTGTTACACTTCTAAATGTTATAAAACACTATTTACAAGTATTTGTCCTCAACGCTTGATCTTGGGCGGCCATTAAAAGACCTTCTGTCTCCTTTTTCAGTTTTCCTTTTTTGAGCCACTCCCACGACTTTTCATCTCTATCCTGCGTACTTCTAAAGAATTGTCCATGGAGAGGTTTATCCACAAGCTTTCTCTTTCTTTGTTTTTTCAACGTGGCCTTATCCACTGTAGCCTCTTCTACACTCACTATATTCTCTTGCAGCACTGCCTTGAGAGTTGCTTCCATGCTCTTGTTAATATACTTAACCAGGCTGGTAACCTCTAGTGCTACGCAGTCTTCCGCCCCGATTATGTAGGCACGTAATGGGGCGGTAGTTTTAAGGGTTTTCAGTGTCACTAGTTTTTGCAAGTAAGTAAGTATTACCTAAGCAGAACCATTTTGGTGTTGAGTCTGGTTCTGTCATTAGTTTGTTGAAATTTGAAGCCAATTTAGAATGTGTAGAGTATAAGGTGTTTAACCAAAAGTTTGGGACTTGGTCTATACCTGGGGATTTCCACTTATGAGATTCTTTCAGCGCCTGTCCAATCTCGTCGGTTTTAATGTTCTCTCATTGTTGTGTCGTAATTTCTTTAGCGTTGTTTTCTAGATCTTTCAACCAATCAGAACTTTCGTTGTGCTCTTTGTCATTACCCCAAATATTGTTCCAAAATTCACGAACCTGGTTTTCTGATGGTATTTCATCTACAGTAATTTCTGTCTTTCCAATTTCTCGATAAAACGTTTTGGCATCAGTTTCAAAGATCTCCTCTCCTCTACCAATACTTCAGGAACAGCTTCCCTAGTGTCATTCAAGACCTTTTCCTTGATCTGTGCTATTTCCGTATTTGTCAGTTTTTTATCACGCATATATCTTCTGACATTGGCTAGCTTATTTGCATCTAGATAATCAAATCTGTTACTCTCACTATTACGTTGGCACCATTTGATATATGTATCTTCAGTATTGTTACTTTCAGGTTTTTGCAAAGCATAATAGAAACAATAGAGTACGTCCTTATACTCTTCCCTGGTCCATTATTTCTCTTTTTCCGTGATCCTGTAGGGCCAGGGTTGGGGGATAACCCGTCCTGGTGACCATGCAGGCTTTGTTCAGGGGAAGTGCTAACTGCAGACTTAACCCCACTGGATGCCAACCCAGTACCTCAATATCTTTGGGTAGGCTAAAAGGTACTACACCTTGCCCAAGGGTGACCTGGAGGTAGTTGTGACATTAGTGTTGATGATGTGCCATAACCATCAAAATTTTTTGAGACACCTCCTCGGGAGTATAAGAGAAGAAAAAGTATGAACACCATACCAACTTCCTATCACCCGAACCACACAGTACAACTAACCGTGGTAAAAGAGGTTCTCATGCTAAGGATACCCTATTCTATAATTTGGATTGAAACGTCGGTCCCTCTTTAATAGAAACTCAAAGTGACCCCGTTAAAGAAAACAGTAGTGATTTAGATAGCCCGTTCTATCGGGAAAAAAACCCTCAAATTGTGAGCCTGCTCGGCGGGAGATTCCCGCATAGCTCTGGTGAGAGTTACCCTGTCCTTCCCAGTACTAAAACAACACTTGATAAATATACCATTCGGCTTTATGTCCTAAATTTGAAGCTTTTTTTAAGGCGGCGTGGTTGGTGCTGTTGGTAAAATCTATGCCTTCCAACCACAAGGTCCAAGGTTCGATTCCTCGGCTGTGCCAAAACTTGAACATTTGTGTGACCTTCTTTTCCGCCAAAGCTTACTCAGCTTTTTATCCTTACGAGGTCGATAAATGAGTACCAGCTTTGGTTGGGAGCTAACCTGCGATGGATTAGTGTCCCGTCCAGGGGGAGTCAAGGACTCTCATCTGCTTAACACTACGGAAACCGGAGATAAGCGCCCGTTCCATGGGCTTCTAGGCTCGGAAAAGGATTTAGCTTAGCTTAGCTGTGAAGCTTTTGACTTATTATCAAATCGTTCTCAAGATCTAAACAACAATTACACCTCCGGGACGAATGGACGATGTTTGAACACCGAACAGTTTATTAGGTTGAGGGGTCTAATATTTCAGTACGAGGGCGTAGCCAGACTCAAAATTTAGGGGGGAGGAAAAGCAAATCTTTTTTTGAAAGGCAAAGATCTGATAATAAGGATGCTATTTTGGGAAACAATAATCTGTATAGGATAAAAAAAATTACCTGTATTGGGTTGCTTTTTTGTGAAAAAAATTTACCTGTTATTATATAATTTTGATAGGATTTCAGTTAGATACTCAATCATTTTGAGGCTGGGAATCGAACCCAAACCTCCTGCTGAAAGATTGACACCTTACCAACTAGTCTAACTGTCAGATTCCTTTGAGCACGAAATCCTATCGTTTGCTACAAGTTAAGTAATATTTCTTTCAGATAGTTTCATGAAAAAAGCAGCAAACAATTTTATAAATAATGAATAAACACGTTATTTTTTTCTTGCTCTGACTTTGTGCTGTCACCACGATCTCGCAATAAAAGTGAACTTAAGCGTCTTCAATAGAGAATGATTTGCCCCTTTTTGAAATTGAATTCTAGGGACATGAAAACCCTTTATTTAGAATCCGAATAGATGTAGTTTGACTATTAACTAAAAACACATTCTTTGCTACTAGAGGGCACTTAAAAGCAAACCTCTGGCATTGTAGTCAATCAGAACCGGGGATCTACAATAGTCTACTGGTTGGAAAATAGACTAATACTAAAGTCTAAATTAAATTTTTATGAAAGCAACATTCATATTTTTAAGTTTGTTATTCATCTTTATTTAGCTTTGAGTCATTGCATTGTCACTTACAGCTCAAATTCTTAGAAATGTTACTAAACAAAACTCAACAACATTGTTTTTTAAATGTTTGACTTGTACAATAAAATCTTTACATTCTTTCAAGATATTTTTTACACGGCGTCCTTAGCACACGATACACAGGTGACCCTTGCTTCCTTTACTTTTCGGTTTTAACTCCTGGCTGCTTTGAAAGGCTAAAAAACAACAACGAACACCGGTAGTGGGCCTGGGGAGAGGAGAGAGCCTCTGCCATTCGCCCTGGGTACCAATGTCGTAACACTCCACCGAGTTGAGGCTGATTCCGTCCCAACCCGCCACCAAAAAGATCTTCTTGTTGAAAACCGCAGCACCTGCATTGGATCGCGGTACATTCATTGGAGCAATCTGCCTCCAATGATGTGTCTGAAAAGCAAACAATAAACAATTATTGGACTAGGTTGAGCAAAATATCGTGATTTGTCAGTGGCGAGCAGATTCATGATTTGCCGAAGCAGAAGGCTGATGCAAATAATTTACGAGACAATGACAAATCACAATATTTTGTGATTACCAAATCCAATCATTCGATCGCTGAATTTTTTTTTGCGAAGCGTTAACTTTTAAGCGGTAAGTGCGCGCTGCCTCGTAAAATAAGTCAAGCCGATATGTTTTTTGACAAAGGAGGTCGAAACTACGCATGAACATTGTCATATTTGTAGGCAGTTATTTGTAGGTCACGTGGTTGGCTTGGACGAATGATGATAATAATAATAATAATATTTAATATTAATAAAAATGAGGATAACGATAACGATAACGGTAACAGTAACGGTAATGATAACGATAACGATAACGGTAACGGTAATGATAACGATAACGATAACGGTAATGATAACGATAACGATAACGGTAACGCTAATGATAACGATAACGGTAACGGTAATGATAATAGTGGCAGTAATCTTTACAACAGTAAAAAGAAGGATAGGTTTACGAAAAAGAAAACAAAAATGACAAGGCAAACACAATGACGATGACGATGACGATGACGATGACAATGATTATGACTAAAAGGGGCTCTTCTTGTCCGTGAGTGCGTAGTCCAACTCAAGGCCGAAAGTTTAATTTTCGTCTTCGAAATTAGAGTAAGGAGCTGAAGTTTCAAGCATTTGTCCTTCATAGGTTTTGCTCTGACAAAAGGCTAACAATTGTAACTCTAGTACTTGCAGCTACTAATATGGACCCAAAAGCCACATTGATAGCGGGTGTTATCCATAAACATAAACAACAACTGTCCTTGGCTGCTAACATTCAGTCCCATCATCACAATATTACGTGACACAAGAGCGCATTTTGTCACGTAGCCGGCATTATGATGCGGTGACCCTTTGTGTTGCGGCTATTTTTGCAATTGATATGGTAAAACGCACCCATCGGTTTTGCCTTTTTTTGTTGAGGCTCTTGTACGGAGTAGGTTGGTCCTCTGCACTGACCAAGGCCTAGGCACGACGGCTCTGCCGAGGCCAGAGCAGAGGCCGGCAGAGCAACGAATAAAAATCAATGGAACAAAAAATCAGGACTGAGTTATTTCCCCGTAACCGTACAGTTAAATATTTGTAATCTATACAAATGATTATCATTCCAGCCACATCCCGCAAGCATGTGCTTTTACTCTTTTTCCCATTATCTTGCCTGTTTGTTAGCTATGTCCTGCTGATAAGACCTAACCGAAGTAACTACCCAAACGTGTGACTCTATCATTAAGGGTCCGGTTACTCGAAAGTATGTTAATTTAACCGTTGTTAATTTAACCAACGGTGCAGTCTTAACGGATGATTATTTTTTTTAACCGAGTGTTAGTTGGCTTATATCATTATTTAATGGATGTTTTGTGGGGTAATTCCTGCTACAAGCGTGTCATTAGTGCCCATATTAGTTTCTGAAATTATTTGATATTTACGCCAAATGTTTCCCTTTGATGCCCTTCAAGTTAGCCCCCTGAAAAAAGAGCGAAGCAATGCCTTACCAAGAGAGTAATTCAAAACACAAATACTTACCTCAAAGCTGTAGGCTTCAACTGTTCTTAGAGTGTCGTTTCCGTCGTAACCTCCCATCACAAACATTTCATCTTCGCACACAACCGCACAAGGAAACGATCGGCGATCCCTCATTGGTTGCACCTCTGTTGAGCTCCAGGAATCACTGAAATTATATATTTTTTTACTTCTAACCATGTTTACAACAACAACAACAACAATAGTTTATTTGTATCTTCTTCTATTTACATATATATTATATACTGAAAAAATAGTTCATAAACTAATCGAGTCAGACTGCCACTAGTTAATATGGACATTTCTTTGTGAGTTGCTATGGCTACAGGCCTTTGAATGACAGATTTTTCACATTTTACTTCTAATATGTTTTAGTTAAATCTATTTAAAAACTCTTTTTTTATTCCATAGATTCTATTCCAGTGGAGCTCAGATTTTTCTTTAGTCCATTGTCTTCACATGAGTTTATATGCGATTTGAAACGAGAAATCTTTTTTTTAATCTTGCAAGACATAGGCAAACGCATGCGCACTCACCGAGCAGTGTCGTAGGTCTCCACAGTGTTCAGGATACTCGAGCCGTCATGTCCCCCAACGACGTAAATATGGCGTCCATAGACAACTGCACAAACACAACGACGCCGCGTTGGCATAGATGTGCGGTTTTTCCACCTGCACCGAATGTTAAAGAAATACACAGTTGAGAAGTGGTCAAACGACAATAGTTTTATGGCCTTTTTACCTGCACCCGAGGTATTTCGGTGCATAGGGGTATCTCAAGGGAATCCGCAATCCAGAGCATAGAATCCAAAACTCGCGAGCTTGGATCCAGAAACCACAGGTGGTATCCAGGAACCCTTTAACTGGGACCCGGAATCAAACATTGTCTTGTATTCTTTATATGAGGCAAATTTACTCGGCCTTCTTTCGCACCCGTTTTACGCCGTTCGCAAACAGGGACGTGTAGCCGTTTGTCTAGTCATCCAATCTCTTAGCTTCTATCGGAGAACTAAAAAGAACCCGCACACCTCTTGATAACAGCAGGGTTATGACCTGTTGAATTGGCCTGTCATTTGGGGGCCTTTTTCTTGATGATAATATTTTTATGTAACGCTTATTCTTGTTTAAGCTCTTAACCACCGCCTGCTTAGCCTAGTTCGTAAGGTACCAGTCTGCTGTGTGGGAGGCCGGGGTTCGATTCCCGGCCGGACCAACACTCAGGGTCTTAAAATAATTGAAGAGAATGTGCTGCCTTTGCTCTAACATCTGCAAATGCATGGTTAGACCTTCGCGTCTTCTCGGATAAGGACGTTAAACCGTAGGTCCAATCTCTCGACCCTCTATCGGGGGACTTAAAAGAACCCACGCACTTGTCAAAAAGAGAAGGGTAGTGATCCCGGTGTTGTTGTCTGTCTCTTTTTCTGAGGGCATTTCTTGATGATAATATATGTGAGCCGCTCTAGCGGACTATCTAAGACCCTCAACTGTCAAACCTTATAATCACTTGTGAAGCGCTTAGGGCAGCGATGGATAAGTACTATATATATATATATATATATATATATTATATTATAATATATCATTATTAAGCTCTCAGCGCTTTGCGAGTAAATAAAGGGTTCAAACATTAGAGGGTCCTAGATCATCCGCTACAGCGTCACACATATTATAATTTAATAACAGTCTTGTCTTAGCAAGGTTTAGTGACTAAAAATGCTGGCGATTGTTGCGTTCGACGAAGGAGAACGCATCCTAATCTTGTCGTTGCTCGCGGGCTCAGGCTTGATGCCATCCTGTATTGAGGGATTTTCGTACGGGCGACCGACCGTCTTAAAATGCCTCGAGTTCATGCGACCTTATGCGACCGTGGTGGCTTGTTGACTAATATCTATCACCTACGTTTTTCTACGTCGTCGGTCGAACGCACTCCCCTAATTTCCAATTATTACTAGTTAGGATTTTTTTTTATTGAACTCAATACATAGCCAAGATGAAAACAAAACTTCAGGAAAGATAAACGATGCGAGCAAAACTTTAACATCATTCTTCAGTACTCTGAAAGCTAAAAGTGTTTTTAGAAATGTCAGAAACGTGCTTGGGGTTAAAATGATGTATACCCAAAGAGGTGCAAAGATGACATTTTAAACATTTAGAAATTTAAGAAAAAAAAAGCTTCCCGCGTAAATTTTCGAGCTAGGCATCGATTCCTTAAACTGCTATACGAACTGATAATCGACCTTGAGTCGACCAATGAGAATGCCAGAAATGCAGCTATACAAAAAACTATAATAGATACTATTTATACTATTAGTTTAGCTCATATCATACTTAGCGGAGACTAATTTATATTTAGCAATTATTAAATATTGGCGACATTAGTAAACTCGCTAAAAACGCTAACAAATGAGTTTAAAGGCATAAGTAATCCAATAAATTATTCGTATATTTATTCATTCATAATTTAAACAGAGACCGCGGAGCTGGGGAGGTTGGGAGCACTTCACCCCAAACCCCAATGTTTTGTCAAAGTTTTGTTCAATTCTGACCATTTTATTTTTATTTTTTTTACTCAGAGACCTATTTGGCTCTCAGAACAACAGGGCGCTGAAAAATAAAAACTAAAGCAGTTTTGTTGTGTTTAGCATTGTTGTTTTAACGTTTCTCAACCTAGGCTATATGTTCTGGGAGGTATTGCTAAGACCCCGCCCAAGTGTGTTTGGCGTCTAGCAGCCCCCTCAAACAAAAATCGCGACGCAATCCCTGTTTTTATCAATAACCAACACCATGTATCACCTGTTGGAGGTAGCAGAATAGCTCTCTACGGAGTTGAGAGTTGTGGATCCATCATATCCTCCTATTACGTAGATATTGCCATCCACCTCAACCATACCGTGCTTGCTACGACGGGAATTCATGGACACCACGTGGTGCCACTCTCGTTCGCGAACATCATAACGCTGAACTGCGGACAAATGAAAACTTTGTATTTTACCAACGTGTCTGTTGGCGAATGATTATTTACTTTTTTAGTCCTTTTTACTGTAACGAATGTTTTATATCTAGTTTACTGAGGATTAAACTCTGGCTGTCCCTACTATAGCGTTGGTAGAGTAACTAGTTTTCCAACTACAATCTCGACTACCACTTACAACCATGACAGAGCTAGCAGGGACTGCACTTACTTTTAGTAAGATGATTACAAAAAGGTGGGCAAATAGCGTGATTGCGAATGATTTTTTTAAACTACAAACAAAGACCAAGTGTTAACGACGAACGAGGATTAGTGTCGCATCCGGGGGGAGTCCGAGACTCTCATCCGCTTGACGCTACAGAAACCATAAAACAATCGAATATCGAAGGGAAGACGCAACGGTATCGCACGAGTCGTATGCAGTCAAATCAAGCTTCTCTTTCAAAATTACTTAGTTAAATTCTCTAAGTAACCGAAAAGAAGAACTGCCATTGGAAACCTTACGTGGGCCCTAAACAATTTGATAGAAATAAGCAATCGACATTAATCGTTAAGGCTACTTAGGACCGGTCGGAAAATACATTTGATAATCGGTTAATTTAAAGTCCATTGGACGTAAAGTAACTCTCTAGCTTGGGAAGGGGATCGAAAAATAAGAAAATACATTTTGAAAAAGAGGAGAGTTTATAAAAATATTTTTTGCTTTAAGGAAATAATTTTAGCGAATCGTTTTATAGCATTTACAGAAAGACAGTATTCCATGCCTCATTCCCGTTCGACAAACTGTAATTGGTTTAAAAGTTTTACATAAAAAATTTTTCTTCGTTGACTCGACATAGGAATACACTTCTAAAAAGAAACAAGTTACTACATATTGTTATATGTCTTATGGCCTTTCAAGGTTCATGCAAATGATAAACAATAAAGGATATTTCAAGCACTTTTTATAAATAGCTGATGCTGCTTTCATCACAGAGGCTTGTTGTCTTATGTGTGGCTGAAAATCCCGGAGTGGGGGGGGGGGGTACTCCCATATATTGACTATACGGGTATGTGCCGCTGTTCAGGGTATGGTTTTCAGACCATCCAG
>JAOEHV020444437.1:0-10293 GCA_025447995.2 Isaurus tuberculatus | reverse complement strand
AAAATTTGCACAGCATATAATCGTACCGCGCATGCTCGGGATCGCAAGAACAAAGAGAATAGTTTCGCTGCTCCTGCATCGCAGCAATTACTGTAAATGTTTTACAGAAGTCAAGGGGAAATCAATTTTGGTTCCAGTTGGTGAGGGCTCGAGATATCAGGAGTTGACCAGTTGTATTGTATCAAGTTTTATGGATTTGTGATATCCTCGTATACTCAGGTCTTACTTGTTTTCCTTTTGTAAACACTAAAATACTATCAGCGATAATAAATAACCAAATGAATAAAATGTACTTTGACTGCTTCAGTTTAACAAGACTCCCCAAGATATTGCAAGACAAAAAGGACACAGTGAAGCCTTGTCTCTTCTTATCTCAGACCAGGTACTGTAGATGAGATACATCATTTTCTTCCCCCTTGTGAGAATTTTCTTTTGCCTCATGGATTCCCTGAAAGGAGTAAATTTTTTTCTATTTAAACAAAACATATTTAAAATTCTGGCACCAACATTCAAGTGAAACAATGTTTACATCTCTTGTAAGTATCCATAATTTAAAACCATAGATTATTTAGAAATAAGAACCTTTGGACTTCTAACTGCACTTGTTCTTGTGCTCTGGAGATGTGGGGAAACCCCACAATATCAACAAATATGTAACACAAGTCTCAAGCACTCAAGGTTCTAATCATTGAAGGCCAATATAGCACAGTTTCACCCCATGTAACAGAATTCATAGAGGTTCTGGATTCCGGATTTTGACCCTCTGGATTCCGGATTTCACTCTTTTGTATTCCGGACTCCAAGACAAGCATAAATCATTGGATTTTGGATTCTGAGCCCTTTGGAGTCTGGATTCCTCTATTGTGGATTCCAGATTCCAACAATCAAATTTTGCTGGATTCTGGATTCCGGATTCTGTTACATGGGGCGGACAGTTGACTTTAAGATAAGGGACACAGAGATTTGAAACACATATGTGAGGCCACAGAAGTGTGGCTCTTTGTGAGCATACTACTGAACAGCTAGTTAGTGTAATGCTACGGTTTTTGTTGTCATGATCTAGAGCTGGTTGAAACTTTGGTGTTAGCAGTGGTGAAAACCATAACAATCAAAGAAAAGGAAAATGCATGCTTGCCAAGAGGTTTTCAATTTTAGTACTTTTAGTCTAGAAGAAGATCTCCAAAATGAATGCGATATTCATACCTGTACAATGTTAGACGGGCCTCAATCTCCACATAAGGAGAAAAGAGACAATGTTAGAAGTTGTATTTACTTTAAAGCTTTTTTCTAAAAAGAAATTTAAGATTGACCTATAAAAGCATCAAAATTAGATTAAAAGTGTTTATAAGCATCTAGCTTTGCTAAATTAACATTTCAACGTGTTGATAAAATACCTTATAGGGCTGGGAAAAAGACCCCATTCAGCGTAAATTTAAGATTTTTTTCACCAGGCATATTTGAAAATATCTTACTGGTTTTTAACGTTTTCGGGGTTTTAACTGGTACTATAGGGTTGGCCCACAGCCAAAGTAGCCAGCAAAAGCCAGTTTATCGACATTAATTCTGCACCCTCCAGGTTACTGTAATTATCAGCTATTAATTCATTATCTTAATAGTTTAATCACAGTGATTGTAGGAGAGAGAATTTGATCTAAAGTGATACTATGCTGAACTACACTTTTACCTTATAGCAGGATCCATCGAAGATTTCTGTTAGCATCAAGAGACAAGGTATGGTCGAAAATTGTTCTGGAATCTTTCAGATAAGTCAGAAATCTTAGCAGTTCTTCGTCTGGAAGTAAACTCTTAACTTTTCACTACATTGGATAAAGGCGTCTGGAAATCACTCGCCCATGTTTTTAGATTTTATCTGCCTTTTAGGGGAACTTAATGAAGGTTGTAGTAAAAAAGAGGGTTGAAAAGCTCTGACACATAGTTTAGGATCGTGTTAATAATTAAGATTAATTAGAAAGACAGCTTTACCAACAAAAGGGTCGTGATCTTGGTAGCTTAATGCAGTTCTCCTTTAGCTAAAATCTGATTGAAAGCAAACCAAAAACCGTTTTAGTTTATTCTTGTCACTAGTGGGACATTTTCATGCTTTCTGCTCGCTTTTTTCAAGTGGCGTAGTGGAAAGGAAGACTGGGTGATCGCTTTTGCCATAGACTTGATGTTTCAAGCATGCTTTCATTCTTTTGAATTGTTTTTAAGAAAAAGGAGCTACAAAAATTATCATTTTTGTGGCAGATCGCTTCAAAAACGTTCGTATTTCCAGAAAACGTCTTTAGGCAAACAGACTCAAAAAAATGAGAAAATGATGTTAAAATTAACTGGGATTCGGTAAACTTCAAGTTCTGTTTTAATGTAAAAATTCATACAAACCAAATCGTTACTCAAATGCTATAAAATAAGAACTTTAGAAATGCGCTGTGCAAACGAAAGGGTACTAATCGCGTTTGATTTCATAAATAACGGACGATATCGAAAGCCTAAAATAAAACAGTTGTATACATTGGGAATGGGGAATAAATACTGCAGTGAAAGATGAATTTGGCTTTTAATATGATTGCCTTTGTGAATCCTTACGAGGTCGGTAAACGAGTTGCCAGCGTCGGCTGAGAGCTAACCTGCGAATGACTAGTGTCCCGTCCAGGGAGAGTCAATACTACAGAAACCGGAGATAAGCTCGTAAAAGGGCTTAGCTACCTATGTGAATTGAAAAATAGCTCAGTAAGTCTATTAAACTAAAGTTGGAACTTTACTGTGTTAAGATTTTTCAAAATTTAGCAAATTTAGAACTAAGTGGAAACAAATTTGTTTATGGTATTAATACGTTTTTTTCTTATGTGGTAGCCGATCGAAGTAATCTTGGATTAAGTGCTCTGAAGAAACGGCAGAGGACCAAGAAATTTCCCATGACGGCAGGCACATGGACAGGATCGGATGGTCCTGGGGGTGCGTATTACTAAACAGTTAATATTAATAATAAAGCTTTTGATTCATGTTACACACTATCTATATTCGTAATCAATGAACATTACCAATAATAAGATCAGGATTGAGTAGTTAAATAATAGTGTCTTATAATATACTTATTAACACAAATATATCGAGAAATGTTGCAGTTAAAAGCATTATTATAAGGGTTTCTTTCTGCATATTACGTATCCTATCGTATTTGTAACGTATGTCAACAAATGGCATCATAGCAGCTTTTGTTTGTTTCTTTGCTTCTGTATTGAGGCAGTTATGTATCATATCTTAAGGAAAATGGGACATCGCAGCCCAAGTATTGAATCTGACTTCATTAATCGCGATATGAGTCTCACATGAAGTTATGTCGTTGCCTCCCTAGCCTCATTTTGGCTCCTATATCGAGATATGTATCTTATCGTTGAAAATAAAGTCATCGCACCCCTAGTATTGTATATTGCTCCAGTCTCGAGAGATCATGGGCGGCGGAAGCAAAAAAAGTATGGAGGGTGGGGCACAATGGAAATTGTAAAAGTTCGTTATTGCCCCATTCATTGAGTACATAAAATCTGAAATTTCAATTTAAAAGTGGCTGTTGTTAGCCAGATTGTTATTGGGTGGGGGGGCTGGCCCCCCAACCAAATTAATGGGGGGCCAGTGCCCCCCCCATCCGGCCCCCCCCCAGTTCCGCCGCTCATGGAGATATATATCGTATCATCAGAAATTGTTCCACTGCACCTCTAGTATCTATCTTGGCTCTTGCCTCAAGATATGTATCGTATAATCAGAAATCGTTCCATTGCATAACTAGTATCGTATCTTGGCTGCCGTTTTGTGATATGTATTAAAAAGTGGGTAGCTATCACTGCAGTCTTATATCGTATCCCGGTTTCTTTGTCAAGGCATGTTTCGTATACTGAAAAGTTCTATCATTACATCTCTAATATCGTATAACGGCTCCTGTATCGAGAAATGCATCGAAGCATAAGAAACTGTGTCATTGGACGCCTAGTATCATCTTTACTTCTAGCTGTATCGAGATAAGTGTCGGTTTCTGAGAACTTGCTTGGTTTTTGCGAAGTTTCATATCTTGGCTCATGTGTTTAGTTATTTATCACATCATAAGAACTTGTATCATTGCAACCGAAGTCTCGTATTCTGGCTCATGTATCGAGATAAACATCGTATAGTGAGAAACTATATGAATGTATCCCGTTTATCGTATCTTGGATCCTCTTGTGAGAAATGTCACGTATAGTGAGAAATATACCAAAATTTGCAAATAAATGGTCTCTGTACAATGCAACAGGTAAAGGTGAAAGTGGTACCAAAAACCGCAAGAAAGCAGCGACCCCGGGATCTTTACCCAAATCTGCTGTAGCCAATGGGAGAAGAGTTTCAGCTCCTCCGCAGTACCCAAATGCAGGTTGGTTGTTTTTGAAACTATGTTTATTGAGACCAACACGAAGTGACGACGATGACAATGATGACAATGAAAACAGCGAACATTATGATGACGATGACATCGACGACAACGACAATGACGACGACGATGATGATGATGATGATGATAATGATGTTGATGCAAATGATTGATGTGATAACCGGAATGTTTTTCAGGTTCCCCATCGATACGAAGTCCCACAGCAAATTCTATTGCATCTTTAGTTTCAGCAGCAGATTTTGTAAAGAGAGAAAGTTTCTCAGAAGGTACAGACAGTTTTACGGTATTTTGTACGTCAGTTTTATATAGTTTACATAAAGATACTGTAGTTACTTTATTTAAAAACCTTCAACTGCTTTATTTTTCTCTTCACGCAAACAGGTGATGGGTATCTGTAATGTCATAATATTGTGCACAAACTATTTTCTGAGCTCTTTGTTGTAATAACTGTTTACATATAGCGACAAACTAAGTCATGCCAAAACCTTTATTTACCTTTATATTTGTAAAACTTAATTTCAAATTTTATCGAGTGCTTCGTAACCTTATTGCAAATTTTAAAGTAGAATCAAGAAACCCAAAACCTGGGATCATGGTGTTTAGTCTTTGGATGACAATTCTAATTGTAGAAACTAGCCAATTTGTTCATATCTCTATAAATTTTAATAGTCAAATAATTTTTATATTAGAAAACTCAGAAGAAATGAAAAGAATGTAAAGTATTGTAGAAAATGAGGAGAAAAATATTTTTGGCTATTTGAATAATAGACTTTTTGTAAGCGTTAGCTTGACTGCAATATTTTAAATTCACTTTCAGGTCCAGAGAGTAAAAAAGCGGCCGTTACTAAGGCAACAACCGAGCAGGATTCAAGTATACTTAACACATTAGCAACACTAGCAACTGCAAACCTGAGCCAGTCATCGGCAGTGTCAACTTCAACAGCGTCGCAGCAAATCACATCCATCGCAGCTCGATCTTCTGGCGTTACTCCTCTCTCACTTCCAACAAACACATCGGCAGCGTTTTCAAGCCTAACTACACCCCTCACCCCCTCAGGAAACTTTTGGGCACCTATCCCCTCCCCCTTGACTGCCCTTTCGGTTCTTTCTTCATTAACATCACCAGCTCAAACATCGCCCCTACCGAGTTTTGCTATGTCGCCATTCACGGTCCCAGTAACAATATCACCACAGGGGGTCTCCGCTGGTCAGCACTACCTGCCCTTTGTCAACAGTGGAACGGCATTAACACAGACGACAGCAACATCTGTTGGCACAGCAATAGCAGCTGCATCAACTACAACAGAAGCAATTGCTGTATCGATTCCGGGAGCTGCAATGACCTCAACTGAAAATGCACCACATACAACCGTGTCGCAAGCATTTACAATTCCGTCGTTGTCAGTATCAGGTATGAGTAATCAAGCGGCCTCACAGTTTGCGTTGTTGGCGCCACATCAGTGTTCTGCACCGTCCACCCTAGTGTTAGATGCAGCCCAGTTCGGTATTCTGAGTGGTGCAGGTTTGTTCATTCACTGTAATGCTGGACACACGTTGCAACATGCGCCATCGGAAAAAGATACCTTTTCTTTGTCATTTCTTTTGTAACGTAACTGTCATGTAATCATTTCACTCTTTCCATAATTAGTTTACAACATACATATCTTTAGTCTGAGAACATCACTACGTCTTTGCTATTTTGTTCATTCCATAATGGTCGTCATCATCATTTACCGACTCCAATGTCGTTATTGAGTTCACCAAAACCATCTTGATTGTCTTCTTCATTACCAACACCATCACCATCATCGCTGTCGTCATCATCATTACCATTATCATCACCACTGCCACCACCATCTTCACCACCATCATCATCACGTCATCATCATCGGAATTATCATCATCACCAGCATCATCCTCGCAATCACCATCACCATCATCATCTCCATCATCATCACCATCATCATCACTATCATCATCACCATCACCATCTCCATCATCATCACCATCATCATCGCCATTATCCTCGCAATCATCATCACCATCATCATCATCACCATCGCGATTCATAATAAAAGTTGCAGTCATATTCATCACAACAGTCGTCGCCGATGCAGTCATCGTTAGATTGTACCATTACACGTGTAAACATAAAAGCTGGATCGATATCGTTATTTTTTATTGCATTAGTAAATAATCGAATCAAATCAATATGAAGTTTAGTAAGAACAACTGAGCCGCTTACGAAGTTTTTGTATACATTACTTTACCTAATTACTTTAAGGTTATTAAAATTAGCGCATAGTAATGTTAGCTAGTAGCAATCGAAATGTTAAAAGTTGATATTCTCTATTTTCCGCTTCATTTCAAAACGAGCTGAAGTATACTATATATATTTTCTGCCGTTTTTGAGTAATTTCTTAACTGTCCGAGAGTTTTTCGACTGGTGTTGATTTTTAACTCGTAACGTTAAGTTTTCATGAAAACTAGTTTTCCTTTTGGCTTTGTTTTGTTTTCAGTAAAAATCCTCAATATCGCGAACACAAACTGTCGCTAATTCTTGCTCAAAGAAAAAAGCTACCTTTGATAGTTGCTAAAAGAAGCTGCTTTAACATTTAACCACGTTCCTTCACCCTCAAAGTCTCTTATATGATGACTCTTTTGTAACAGGAGGAGGGACTGGGAAGCCGCCTGCCGTTCAGGTAAGAGTTGTTATTAAGATCAGTAAGAGAAACCCTGTTTCGAAAATCTAAAAAAATATATTTTTTATGGTTAGTCTTCATAAAAACGAACTTGAAGTGCAACTAACCCCTATTTCAGTTTTTATCTCATGAAATCGTGCTACACTTAAAGTTGCTCTGTGAAAACCGTTTCAAATTTGTTTTAGACAGTTATCTAGTTTTTATGACTTATTTAAAATGCCGAGTTTTTCAAAATGTCGGCCATGTCTGTTCACGACCGATCATTCGGGGAAATGGGTTCAAAGAGGGCGTGACGTCCTTCCCGAACTTGTGTAAAATATTTTTCGTTGAGTGTTCTCTTTCGGCTTATGTTGATCTTTGAAAGATGCCTGAATCACGTGATCACGTGTTGTATTTGGCTGCATTAACGAAAGGGTTGAGGAATTAGGCATTGACCTACATCCGATTCCATTTATGACGTCAATATTTGGTCGGCCTAGCAATTAGTGTAAAATAACTTAATTAGTATTTATTATTACCATTATTATTAGTAATATTACAAAGAAACGTATAATGAGATAAAGAGCTCAGAAGAAATCTCGGCTCCAGATGGGAATTGAACTCGTGACCTTCCGTGTATACACTAGTCTATAGCTTTACAACTGAGAT
Source organism: Isaurus tuberculatus (assembly GCA_025447995.2). Taxonomy (NCBI): domain Eukaryota; kingdom Metazoa; phylum Cnidaria; class Anthozoa; order Zoantharia; family Zoanthidae; genus Isaurus; species Isaurus tuberculatus. The sequence continues at coordinate 2,526 of JAOEHV020444437.1, read as the reverse complement.
CACTCACTATACTGGGTTTTGACACAAGGCTGCATAACTTAGTCATTTCATTGACAACGACTTTGTCATGGACGCATTTATTGTTTTGTCTTATTGGAGAGTGGGGAGAGGGGGGGGATCTGGTGGAAATTTGAAAGGCCTTATTTTTTTTTGATGATCCGCCCTTTCATGCCCGTATTTTTCCATTTGACCCACTCCCAATCCCATGTTTTTTTCCCCCTCGCACCTTCTTTTTGACTGTATTTTTTTCGGTGGTCCCCCCTTTTAGGCCGTTTTTTGGGTGCCCCCCTAATTTCCACAATTCCCCCCCCCCTCCCCGATAAAAAATGAGCGGTCCCATTATTATTACATATATGTCGTTGAGCATTAAATGGCGAAGAATCAGTTTCATGCATTTGATGTTCCTTTTTTTGTGGCCAACGTCGTCACTATACTACCAATAGGTCCTTTGCAGCTAGAGGTCACATGGTACAAAATACGCCAAACTGGAGAGCAAAGCATGTGACAAGTCTCCACTGGGAAATGAAAAACAAAGAAAAATCACACTTTTCTATTTAATTGCGTATTGTCTTGGATCTTGATAGATTCCCTCCAGTTTGGCGTATTTTGTACCATGTGACCTCTAGTTGCAAAGGGCCTATTGGAGGTAAAGATTCAAACTAATGCTTATATTTTATCTCTGGTTCAGGAATCGTCTCAAGACAGCACTGAAAACAAACCCGACGACTCGCTCCCGCAAACCATTCAGACAACGTCAGGGCAAGAAGTACTCGTCACATTACAAGTTCCCGCTGGTATACAGCATATAATTCAGCCTCAAATCATCTCTGGTGATCAGCCAATCACGTTACAGCAAATCCAACTGGTACCTCAGGTTGTTAACCAAGAACCGGCAAGTTACTTGACACCTCAAGTTGTGGGGCAGGTTTCCCAAGTATGTTTGTGGCTTTATACATGTTTGTCTGTTCTGAAGACTTGTGTATCCATTTGTATATATCTTTTCCTTCAACTACGTGAACTACTCATTTATTTATATATTAAAAAAACAAAGCTCATTAAAGGTTTAAAGTAGTACTGCATTATCTAGTAAATAAAGTTTCTTTAACAAAACCTTTTTTTCATTAAGATGTTGTTTAAAACCAGTAACAATTTTATAACTTAACTCTAAAACTCTAAAACGTTTTCGGAGCACAGCTCCTTCTTCAGTAGATAAAAATACTGAATGAATCACAATGTATAGAATAAAATGCATAAAATTACAGTATACATTAAAATGCAAAAAAATTTGTTAAAAGACAAAGGCTGTTGAACAAAGGGAACTGCATTAAAGAACACCCATGGGGAATGGAACAGCATAAGACAACTTATATCAATAACAAAGCTAAACTAATGTTGAAGTCAGAGCACTAGATAGAGAAAAGCTATTGCATTGGACACAAGCAACTAATAAAGTTTAGGCGTATAATGTTCGGTTAAACACCGATAAAAAAAGGAAAAAAAAGAATATTTCCAATATAACATAATATAACAGGAACTAATATTCTTAATGTCAGCTCCTTAAGGCCCATTAAAACTGATCAAACATGTTGGTCAAACATTATCAAACATTGTTGGACGCAACATGTTTGACCCGTTTGAACAGCACAGTCAAACATGTTGGACAGTGTTGGACGATGTTGGATGAAGTTTGACTTTGTTCAAACTTTTCATCCAACATCGTCCAACATTTTCGCTCGCATGTTTAAAAATACGCCATAATTTCGTGTCCAGGTTCCGGAACCTGAACCACGGTTTCGAAATCCAACATTGTTGGATAGTGTTGGATTCGTTTGAACACTCCAGCATCCCAACACAATCCAACACTGATCAAAAACCGTCCAACATCACCCAACAATGTTTGACAAACGTGTTTGATCCGTTTGAACGGGCCTTTACACTCCTTGCGGTAATGTAGTAAAAAAGAATTAACTTTGAGCTGTCTAACTTACACGTTATATATATACGTGCACCAGCTTTCAGCCAGGTCTGTATTACAAATATCAAAACCTTTTAACAGTCCTATGATCCCATTACAAATTCATATTTGAGTTCAATTTAGGAACTTTTAAAATTACTCGTACCTATTAATCACGAATCGTACTCGAGGTCGTGTGAATTCCTATACAAAAATATTTCTGTATTGATTTTGTAACTATAACGTGGAGGTCACAATATCTAAGGGATATGTGTAAAAATGGAAGAGATCCAGGTAAAACCATTTTGTAAACAGTTTATAAAAGCGATTTCTGGATTACGATTGAAAAAGGCCGTAGAATGACAGCCGAAAACTTATTTTATAGAACATTTTATCCAGAGATCGCTTTTATATTTACCGCCGCCTGGTTACCCTAGTTGGTAAGGTGCCAGTCTATTGAGCGGGAGGCTCGGATTTGATTCCCGGCCGGACCAGCACTTAGGGTCTTAAAATAATTAAGGAGAAAGTGCTGCCTTTGTTCTAACATCTGCAAATGGTTAGACTTTCACGTC